>CAIGQV010018202.1:10434563-10454370 GCA_903798115.1 Danio jaintianensis
TATAAAAAAGCATTCACTTATTACTGCGGCAGTGTATGAGGGTTTAAAAGAACCTTTAAGGAAACACAGACAAACATGATGGCGCTAAAATGAGACCTTGTCTGTGAGGCGTCTGAATTCAGCTTCAGTGAGCACCATCAACAGCGCTCAACAAACACACTGAAGAGAAAGGATTCAAACCCAAGGTCTGCCAAATAAATACATGCCCACAGACTGTAAACGACCTCTGGGGCTGAGATTCCTGACCGACTGAATGGCTTTTTGGTCTGACATTAGCATTCGAAAAGTTCATGTGAAATAACTTGACCACGACATTCACTGCGTTTAATACGACACTGTTCTTGACCATGCAGTATGTTCAAAATGCTGCATGTGAACACACAAATTTTAAATATGCAAATAAATGGTTTTAGTTGATTGTTAAATAGGAGGAAGGTGTAATTGCAGAGATCAACACACCTTTTCCTTGTTAGCGTTGTGCCTTGCGTGCATTTAAAAAAAAAGTATATATCATGTGCTAGTGCAATCGAATTAGCTTCAGTATCGACCCTGGGAACATTTTTATTAATAAGAGTTTTTCTGATTTTAATGAGTTATTTCAGTGTTACGAAAGGCATACAGTTGTCTATGTATGAAGCTCAAAGTATACTTTGGTTTCTGTATGTAAAGTGCATGTGACATGTTTTTTGTGTAAAATGAATACACAGCTCGAATATCTGCTTTTAACATTTTTTTTTTGCAAGACTTAAGGTGGGCGCTCACTTTGCAAATTCTAATGGTCCAACGCAATCTCATGGCAATTCATTACTTTTTTATTTAGTCCCTAATTCGTGTTAGTTTGTATGATTTGCTCATCCGCCAATGAGGGATGGGTTTAGGGGTGGGGTTTGTGGGCACTCTTCCCTTTAAAAATTGTACATTTTCATATGACTGAAATCAAACAACGTAGCAACTTTCCGGACAATGCGTAAAATTGGTACGTTTCCTCATAAAATCAGGCTGGATGGTCAGAAGATTTTCATGCACACATCTCGAGTGAGTTCATGTAAAAATCGTTTTTTCGCCCAAAAAAAAAAACATGAACAGAGTAAGACATTGTTTTTATTGCTTTCAAAACTTTTCTCTCTGTCTTGCTTAACCAAACACACCTCACAAGCCGAATGCTCTCGAACATTTTTGACATGTTTAAAAATGATTATGAGCTTGCAAGCTGCTTAGTTCAGCTCATACAGTGCAAGCCACGACAATACGTTTTCAATAGTTTCTGCAGGACTTATCCTGGTGGGGAAACAAATTGGGTCCCACTTTATATTAGGTGACCTAAACTACTATGTACTTGCATCAAAAAATAAAATACAATGTAAGTACTGTGTTCATAATGTATTGCAGAAGACTTGTGGTGGGATACAGGCAGGGTTAGGGACAGGTTTGGTGGTATAGGTAGGTTTAAAGGCTGATTTATACTTCTGCGTCAAGCGCACGTGTATGGTCCGGCACAGCCTTCGCGCGGTTGCATAGCCCTTGCCGTGGCTGGTGCCGATGCTGATGTGCACCTCTCAAAAAATTTAACTACACGTTGCAATGACCCATAGCCCAAGCTCTGTGATTGGTCGGCTTGGTAGCTGTGACGAGTGTGGGTGGTGCTGAGAGCTGCGAGCCCAATGGAGCGAGTGTTTACAAGTGTCGAGTCCAGTGAAGGAGCTCCAGATGGAAACTTTTTGTTTTGTATGTCAACCTTATGATTACATTTGTTCAACGTCCGCCGGTTCCCGCCTCTGAATGAGCGAGTTTGAGCTACTTGTACATTAAAGTATTGTTCAGAAAAAACAAAACACCCGTGAAGAAACTCGACACAGAGGAACATAAAAACCTACTGCCAGCCATCGTTTCGGAAGTGTTATTGCAAAGCAACACAAACAGCACACATAAGTATAAATGCACAGCTACGCGCAAGGCATGCAACATGGGTCAAGGCAATCACTCGACGCAGAAGTATAAACCAGCCTTAAGGGTGGGTTAAGGTGTAAAGGATGTACAACAGTGTAATTACAGAAATTAATTACTGATGCAATTATATGCATGCATTTAATCAATCATAAGCACAATGTGTAACAATTTATTAATTTCAGTGTTAGTACATATTAATTAAGGCCACCTAATATAAAGTGAGACGAAAAATTGCATATGAGCTCATACAACAGCAAAAATTGCACTGTGTATGCCTGGCTTCAAAGTACAGAGAGAAATTCTGTATCTCACATACTATAACCGCTCAACATTTAGAAAATATAATTGCTGAAGTTTGCACATCTGTAATGGAAACCAGGCTACATTTGGAAAGGAAAAAGTAGAAACTTTGCTTTTGCGCCTCATTTATAAAGTGTGTACAAAAATTAAATCTGATCTCATAGTGTGTGTAGGCTTAAATCCATGGCTACATTCATATTTATAACAATTGTATTTAAGGTAGAAAAGTACTTACAAGCTTTGAGCAGACATGCACATTTTTTCTTGTGGCAAAGCCATAGTACTGCAGCTATTTGAACATCCAATAACATCGGTGTACGTGCACCAAATTCAAGATTAAACTGACATTTGAGTTTATTCCATGTTGTTGATTTGATTTATTTTCAAGAGAATTTGCGACGTCTTCAATTACTAATGCGTAATATTCACAATAAATAGAAATCAATAAACATCGGCCTTACACGCTGTTTTTGTCATTGACATCAGTTATATTTGTACAAATATATATTTTGTGTATATTAATGGCACGTTTGACCAGCATTAGTAAACAGTAAATATAAAGAAATGCCTAAATCATCTTTGATCTCGTCAGTCTCAAGCATAAAAATTTGGATGTTGGCTTGTGCTCTTTTATATGGTAATGATATTAATTACCATATAAGATAAATTCTATTTATAAATTTCACATCTGGAAGTGTGGCGTACGTACAGGTTTTTGTGCGTATGCTCATTTTCTCTGAATCACACTTACACACTTTTGCGAAATTATCTAAGAACAAATTTAGAATGGTTTCTGTGCAACAGTTTATAAATGAGGCCTGTTGTGTCTATGGAAGGCAGTCAGAGCCAAAAATTATTCAATGGAAACATGCTAAATTTATGTCTGTACACACATATTGACTGTGCAATTTCTTTATTAGAATATATAGAATATATGATTAGACTGTTTTTTTTTGTTTTATTTTATGGAAGGCAATACTATATCTGATGCTTGCATACATACATGCAAGTATTATTACAAAATCTACACGAGTAGACATGATTTTTAACATTATTCCCCATACCACTATATTATACCCCAAGTTACGATTCCGTCACATATGGCTGTTGTCCTTAATGTGTTTACGCAATTAAATTTTATGTTTAGTTTAAATAATTTTGGTTCTGATGGCCTTCCATATGTGTCAGGCATGTGTATTCATACTCTAAACATCTGTTTGTTAAAAACCAAAGTTTACTTCGGGCTTCAGGATCATTAAACATCAGTATCTCAACTGTGTTGAAGTGAATTCACCCAATGATTTCCGGTGAGTTTTGTAACAAGTTATAATATATAAATAAGTTGTATCGTAGAATAATAGAGCATAATTTTGGTATGTTGGTTAACGTTTTAAAAGACTAATATTGTGATGGTGGAGATGCTATACAGAGTGTGGCTATTAAAAGTACATACAGTATGGAGTATGGCATTGCAAACTCATTTGGTATAATTCAGAATGTAATTATTTGACATTCTCTTTAATTTGCTATGTTTATATTTATTGTGGTCTGAGAGAAGAATAATCGCGCTCTGGATTTTTTATTTTTATTTTTTGCTGACCTGATCATGGTTATTTTCAAACTGCTGCAAGTAAACATGGTTCATCTAATCATAGCAACAGTGTTTCGCTCAAAAACCCCTCGGCAAAAAAAAAAGAAGGTATTTTGCCCTCCCTTGCAAAACTGTATTGTATGTTTGTATTTATTTTTCTGACTGTCTCTATCTAGTTACGATTGTAAAGTGTATGATACCTTAACATTTGCAACACACAGCTCTCTCAATGTGCATGTACAGCCGTGGTTGTATTTTTTCTTTTTTTTACTATTGGAACATGAGTACAAGACTGTTGTATGTGTTCTGTGTAATAAAGTTAAGAATATTTTCTTCTACTTTGGGTTTGTTAGTCTTTTTTTGATGTGTGGGCATAAACATAGCCATTATGTTAGTGATATTAGTTATGTACGTACACAGATTTCTCCTCATTTTTTAAGACAGAATTTAATCTGAGTTTATCTAAAAATGTAATCTCCATTCTTCACATTGTATATTATACAAATGTGATGTTTTTATGTTCATGTTATTTTATTTATTTTTTTGCTGATTAAGTAATGCATATGCCAATAAAAATATATATTTTTTCTAATAATATGTAAATTTTATATAGTGCATTATAAAATTGTTAGTAATTATTGATAAATCAAAATTAATTATTTAAATTTGTATTAATTATTTTCATGTTATTGCTGAATAAAAAATATATATATACATTAATATTTTAGAAATTCTCCAAATGAATATCCATTTTACACATCATACATTACAATATTGTGATGCATTAATTCACTTGTGGGATTTAAAATAATTAAGTTTATTTAATACTGTATTTATTTATTAGGAATAGGAATAAGTAATATAGGAATTTATTATTAGCCTTTTTAATGATTTACCAGATATAAACATTCTGCTAAATGACTAAATGTATATAACATTGCAGTCAATTATAATATCACTGCATCCCTACTTTTAATTAAGCAGTAAAGGCTAAAGAATATTATGCTGTGAATATATTCATGGCTCAAGGACAGCGTTAGGCAAAATGCAGCATATTCACAAAATAGCACAACCTTATTGCTTTTTTTCAGACTTTTTCCCTACATAATAAGGTCACTTATTTTCATTACATTTTCTCAAGTGCTAGAAGATCCCACTGCTGTCGAGTATAAGCTCTTCAGATCAGCGATACACATCATATCCAGAGCTGTTCAAATAGTCAGAAATCAAACTGAAGTATATGCAGACATTGAGTGAAGGTTTTACCTAGTTAAAAGAAGAATCATATTAAAAATGTACTTGAGAAAAGACCAAAAAGTAAGACTTGAGTATTTTACTTGAGTATAAAAAAAGTTAATAATAACAAAAAATATGTATATATGTTTCATAGTATTGAATCATCTTCGAATGTAAAGCAAATAGCACACACAAACATGTATGTACCATTCGTGTATTATAATAGGACGGGATCAGGAAAGGTCTGCGAGCCGGGACTCGAACTTTGGACGCCCAAAGTGCAGTATCAATATATGTCGGTGCACTGCTTCAGAAGTTATTTACGCCAACATATATTACCATATTTTATATGATAGAGCAAAATAAAATGTAAAAAAGTACTTTAAGTTTAATTAAAATTGTAAACAAAAATATTCCCTCCCCCACCCCCCCTAGAGAATTAACAACAGCCAAAAATAATTCTTTTATACAAATGTATTGAACGCAAACTTCTGGTTGATTGATAGCGTATGATAAAGCGCACAGCAAGGTGTGAAGTGACGAGCGTAAGGATGTATGCTTTTTTTAACCTGTGATTGTCCAAAATAAATGACGGCCACAGGAATGTTTCCATTTGAACTTTTCCCCTCCGGTGCTTTTTTTTTTTTTTTTTTTTTTTTTTAAGTTGCCAGTCTGATGAGTTTCACCTACTGTAAATTTGACAATCCAAAATATTTTTTGCTAAGAAATGTGTGACCATATTATATCAAATCAAAATAAAGAGCAATTTATTCTACCTTCATGTGTTCATGTTTTATCACCATTGAATGCAGATTGGTTTAATCAAAAATGCATAATTTTTTGACAAAAATCTGAGGAAAAAAGCCATAGTATATAACACACACACATGCATGCATATGTGCACATACACACACACACATACTTAACCACACATATAACTTTATCCAGATCGATAGAGACTGATCGTTTCGCTGTGGAGAACCCTGATAAAGAATGGAGTAATTGAATGGAAAGCTAAATAACTCTTGATTTCTGCATGCAATCTGATCTTTTCAGAGATTCTCTGATCGACTTACTGTATATTTCACACCCAGGAGACCCAGAAGTCCAGTAACTCATTCAGGACATGTGCTAGGGATTCTCTTACTGTAATTCACCTACTGTAAAACACAGTTTGCCATAAAAACTAGTCAATGGTTGGGAAGTGTTGTCTCTCAATTGACGAGATATCACATAAATGGCAGGGAAAGAGTTAATAAATAAACTTGGGTCTTGCGTACATACTGTATGTCATCAAGCGACCGGAAACTGAGAACTGTTTGCCCAGGCTGTGGATTAAAGCTAATAATAATGTAAATAATGTTAAATTTTCTTGACCCCATAAGACCCCATGAGTTACAGGGATTGATTTGGACTTTTTTGTTTGTATGTTTAATTTTTGTCTCAAAAACAGGCAATCATTGACTTGCATCACAAGAATCACCAAGGACCAAGTATTTAGCTAAAAATCTTCTTTATTGTCCTACTTAAAAAAAAAAGAGTCACCTATATCGTTGATTGCCTGAGGGTGAGCAAATTAACTAAAATTTATTTATTTTTTATTTTAAGACAATATGGGGCAGGCAAAAACAGTTTTTTCATGTTCCTGTCAATTTTGGGATTTTTATCTTTTTGTGATTTTTCAGTCTAATGTAAAGACTATAATTAAACAAGATTTTTGGACCTGGAACATGTTTAGCTTTTTGAACTAGAAATGCAAGTTAGCACATGTTTAATTAAACAATGTCTCATTTACATATTTAAAGAACATTTCAGAAAGCTTGCAATGAGTTTGCAATTCTAAATTTAATCAATCAACCAAGGAGTGTGGTGAAAACGGTTTGTTCATTTTTAATGCTACAGTACATTAACCCGCTGGGTCTTTCCTTAAAGAGATAGTTCACCCAAAAAATAAATTTATTTCATCATTTGAACTTTTACTTGTTCCAAACCTGATTGACTTTATTTTTTTCTGTTGAACACAACAGAAAATATACTGCTCAGCAGGCATCTTGATGTCAAACAACAACAACAAATTTTACAAATGCAAATTGATTTGATGTCAATTGACTACCTTGATGTCAAATAATGATATTAAATTGACATCTACATGTAACGTTGGTGTCAAAAAAATGTGTCAAAAATCAATTACAAGACTCTCCTGTAATAAATTTGACATTTTTTGACAACATCCAAAAAAAAAAAATAGCTGTAATCAATTTTTGATGCATTTTTGGACACCAATACTTTTTGTTATTATTTTGGTGGTCAAAAGTGCATTAATGTGTGGATGTCAAACACTCAAAAAATGACTTTGGCTACTTGTTCAAACTACTTATTTATAATGAGTTGAGTCAACACAATTCTTGAGGGTTTGTGTGGGATAACTTAATTGTTTTATGTTTAATCAACGTAAATTTGTAAAAACCATTAAGTTAACTTAATCAATTTGCGTTGGGACAACATGAAGGAATTGTGTGGAACCCTGCATTTTTTACAGTGAATGGACATCAAGGTTTTGATATCAAATTGATTGGGATTTTTTTTTACAGTTTTTTTTTATGTCAATTTATTACCTTGACATCAAAACAACATCAGATTGACATCTACATGTAACATTGGCATCAAAAAATGTGTCAAAAAACAATTACAGGACTTTCCTGTAATACATTTTTGACACCAATGTGAGATGTCAATTTGACGTTGTTTTAACATCAAGGCAGTTTACATACATTGTGGGGATACAAAATCCAATGTAAATTTGTAATTTGGAATAGAAGCTTTTTTTTTTTTTATAATATGTTTTGTCATTATTTTGGTGCTCAAAAGGGCATAAATGTGTGGATGGAAAATGGGCGTCAAGGTTTTTGACCTTGATGTCAAAACGAAATCAAATTGACATCTACTGTACATGTAACATTGCCATCAAAACAATGTGTCAAAAATCGATTACAGGACTCATGTAATCAATTTTTGATGTATTTTTGGACACTAATGTAGATGTCAATTTGATGTCTTTTTTAACATCAAGGCAGTTTACATACTTTTTGTGTCGTTATTTTGGTGCTCAAAAGGGCATCAATGTGTGGATGTCAAATGGACATCAAGGTTTTGACATCAAATCGCTTAGCATTTTTGATGTGTTTTTTGTTATGTCAATTTGATGTCAAAACGACACCAAATTGACGTCTGCATGTAACATTGGCATCAAAGAAATATGTCAAAAATTCATTACAGGACTCTCCTGTAATCAATTTTTGGACACCAATGTTGGATGTCAATTTGATGTCTTTTTTAACATCAAGGCAGTTCACATACTTTTTGAGTCGTTGTTTTGGTGCTCAAAAGGTCATCAATGTGTGGATGGCAAATGGACATCAAGGTTTTGACATTAAATCGATTAGCATTTTTGACGTGGTTTTTTTTATGTCAATTTGTTGTCAATTGACTACCTTGATGTTAAAAAGACATCAAATTGACATCCAACATTGGTGTCCAAAAATACGGCAAAAATTGATTACAGGAAAGTCATTTTTTGATGCCAATGTTACATGTAGATGTCAATTTGATGTTGTTTGTATGTATGATGGCAGTTTACATACTTTGTGTCGTTATTTTGGTTATTTTGACATCAAAATGATTAGCATTTTTGATGTGTTTTTTTGTCAATTTGATGTCAATTGACTGCCTTGATGTCAAAAAATGTGTCAAAATTTGATTACAGGACTCTCCTCTAATCAATTTTTGACGTATTTTTGGACATCAATGTTGGATTTCAATTTGATGTCTTCCTAACATCAAGGCAGTTCACATACTTTTTGTGTTGTTATTTTAGTGGTCAAAAGGACATCAATGTGTGGTCATCAAACTGATTGGCATTTTTGACTTATTTCTTTTGACGTTTATGTCAATGTGATGTCGTTTTGACATTAAGGTGCCCACTGGGTGAGGATTGTTGGGAAAAAAAACAACCATTGACTTCCATAGTATTTTTGTATTCCTACTATAGAGGTCAATGGCTGCTTATTTCCAGCATTCTTCTGAATATCTTGTTTTGTGTTGAACAAAAGAAGTAAACTGTGAGTAAACAGTGAGGAAATGTTCATTTTTCTGTGAACTATCCTTTTAAGATCATAGTCTAATCCAAATGTAAGATGTATTTACTGCCCACCTCAGCTCAACCTTTAGCTGAAATCTTTTAAAGAGCAGCGCTGTTATGTTTTCAAGTGTCTTTAGCTTGTTAGCGCATCTCTCTTTAGCGCTCTATTGACGATCCGCTTACCGTTTGGCTGCCGTCCCGAAGATAATGCAGCCAAGAAATGTCATGTCAACTTAATGCGCTCTGTTAAATGCATATTTATTCACATATTTGTCTTTGGGAATCAGCAGCTCTGGCCGCTCAGATAAAAGTGTCCGGCAGGAGTACAGGAGAAGCTTTTGTTTTCTTGGAGGAAGGTGATTGTCTTTCTTCACCTCCATGCTGAACAGGTGATCGTTCCCTGCTCTCCTGCTTTTGTGTTGCTGTTCAACATTAATAGCCTGTAGACAAAGGATTGGCAAGAAAAGGCTACGTTACGTAATGTGTTTCTCACCTCCTCTGCCCCGTCTTACAACTCCATGAATATTCAGTCTCCACATCTGCCGCGTGTTTGTCCAAAGCCAAATTTTGACTTACATCTTCCCACTCTTTGTCATCGGTATACAAGTTCATTCTTTTTATGTCCTGATTTACATTCTTAGGGTAGGAGTATGTATTTGATGCACACATATTGCATTAACATGAAAAAAATAAATACATTTGTAGGTTTTGCTAAAGATGCTCAATAACAATATACTTTGTCTATATTTTTCCCCAATTTCTATTTAACAGAGAGAACACATTTCTATAACTCATTAACTATTCTACAATTTTTAACTATTAACAGTTTTAATAACTCATTTATAACAACTTATTTCTATTATCTTTGCCATGATGACAGTACATAATATTTTAATAGATCTTTTTCATACACTAGTATTCAGCTTAAAGTGACATTTAAAGGCTTAACTAGGTTAATTAGGCAAGTTAGTGTAAATCAAGAGAGATAATAATGTTGATTTTATTTATTATTTAAAACCACTTTTATTCTAGCCAAAATAAAACGAATAAGACTTTCTATAGGAAATACTGTGAAAATAATAATTTTGCCCTATCCATTTCTGTGAATATAGATAATATATGTTGGTGCATTTGAACAAAACAGATTTATTAAATGAATATATTTATTCAAATAATATTTTAGTCACCGAACATCTTTAGAAATAGAAAAATACAGTTATGTAAATTCATGTCAAATATAGCAAAACAAAAAAAGACAAACTACAAAACTTCAACAAAATGTTATATATGTTGTTTCTCTTGATTTTTTTTTTTTTTACTTTTATTTAATATTTTTCTCTAACATATACATTTGGGCTACACATTTTTGGATCGTTATTGTAAGTTATTTTGTTAGATTATCACCAGATTTGGCTTCAGTACTGACTAATCTAATATATATATGCACTAATATAATATTGTAAAGCATCCTATGGTGTGTACTCATATATGCTGAGCACTGTATATATAGTAGTTGACAAACAGGCAATAAAGATTTTTTTTGTTGTAAAATACCGTTTTTGAAGAAAAAAAAAAGTGTCTTATGGACTGACATAGCAGAAAGGAAGAAAAACTCTTTTTTAAAAGTCAATATAATTAGATCATTAAGAAATACAGTATATATTTTTGACTGTCTACAGAACAAACCACTGTTATCCAACTTGCCTAGTTAACCTAATTATCTTAGTTAAGCCTTTAAACTGCACTAAATCTAACTGCTATGCAAAGTCTCCATGGCAAAGTCAATATAAATTAGTTATTAGAAATCAGTTATGAGGTGGCACGGTGGCTCAGTGGTTAGCACTGTGGCTTCACAGCAAGAAGGTCGCTGGTTTGAGCCCCGGCTGGGTCAGTTGGCATTTTTGTGTCGAGTTTGCATGTTCTCCCCGTGTTCACGTGGGTTTCTTCCGGGTGCTCCGGTTTCCCCCACAGTCCAAACACATGCGGTACAGGTGAATTGAATACTAAATTGGCCGTAGTGTGTGTGGATAAGTGTGTATGGATGTTTCCCAGTACTGGGTTGCAGCTGCTGTGTAAAACATATGCTGGATAAGTTGGCGGTTCATTCCGCTGTGGTGACCCCTGATGAATTAAGGGACTAAGCCAAAGAAAAATTAATGAATGAAATCAGTTATGAAAACTATTATGTTTGAAAATGTGTTGAAAAAATCTCTCAGTTAAGTAACACCTGGGAAATATTTTTAGAAGAATAAAAATTTCACAGAAAGGCTGATGTTAAATGGAAATCACGCTACGTATTGTAACTTTTCTAGTAACAATTCAGAATTTCAAGTGGTTAGTCTTTCATTCATTCATTCATTAATTTTCTTTTCGGCTTAGTCCCTTTATTAATCTGGGGTCGCCACAGCGGAATGAACCACCAACATATCCAGCATATGTTTTACACAGCAGATGCCCTTTCAGCTGCAACCCATTACTGGGAAACACCCATACACTCCCATTCACACACATACACTACGGATAATTTACCTTACCCAATTCACCTATACTGCATGTCTTTGGACTTGTGAGGGAAACCGGAGCACCCGGAGGAAACCCACGCGAACACGGAGAGAACATGTAAACTACACACAGAAATGCCAACTGACCCAGCCGAGGCTCGACCCAGCGTTCTTCTTGCTGTGAGGCGACAGTGCTACCCACTGCGCCGCCCCGGTTAGTCTTTCATTTCAAATAAATTTTTCTCTTCAAGGAATTTGCCACAATAAAGAAAGTCTAGTTTGGAAAAAATAAAGTGACCAACATTTAAAAATCACTACTAAAAACCCCATTTGTTCAGTTATGACTAACTCTGTGGCCTTACAGTCACTTAAACTGAAAACCCCTGTAACATCTCTCCTCCGTCTCTCCTAAATAAAACTCTCGTGCAGTTTTATCCTTCAGAAATGTAAAGCCGATGTGTCTGTTTACCTGCGTCTCCATCTGTCATTCAGCGCCATCCTAATTGTCTTCCATCCTGCCATGTTTGTCACCTGCGCCTCTCTAACTAGCAGCAGCAGCAGCGGCGGCAGCGAGACCACAGCCATCATTTACAAACAACAATCAAGCAGGGAAAAAAAACGACAGAAAGACAGTGAAAGTGAGTCTTTAATTAAGAGTCTTCACCCGAGCCTTTCTTAGCTTCAATCACTGCGGAGGAGCTCACAGCACTTATACAGCTCATGTGCATCAATCCCACAATCCCTTTAAAACACTCACACATACACACTCTTCCCTCATACACATCCAGATTCGGTGCTCACAGTCTGCACTTTCAATTACTGATCATCACAAATCAGCTGCTGGATTTTGTTTGGTTTGGTCCTTTTTTTCCTATATACACCGTTGAAGTCAAAATGATTCGCCCTCCTGTGAATTTTTTTCTTTTTTAAATATTTCACAAATTATGTTTAACGGCGCAAGGAATTTTTCACAGTATTTCCTGTAATATTTTTTCTTCTAGAGAAAGTCTTATTTCTTTTATTTCGGCTACAATAAAAGCAGTTTTTAATTTATATTTAATTAATATTTTTTTCGACTGTCTACGGAACAAACTATTGTTATACAATGACTTGCCTAATTACCCTAAATTGCCTAATTAACCTAGTTAAGTCTTTAAATGTCACCTTAAGCTGAATACTAGTATGTTGAAAAAAAATCTATTAAAATATTATGTACTGTCATCATGGCAAAGATAAAAGAAATCAGTTATTAGAAATTAGTTGTTAAAACTATTATGTTTAGAAATGTGTTGAAAAAAATCTTCTTTCCGTTAAACAGAAATTTGGGAAAAAATATTGAGGGGAGCTTATCATCCAGGAGGGCTAATAATTCTGACTTTATCTAAATATAAGGCAAAGGTGTCAAATTGATTTTTACAGAGGGCCTTTTATAACTGTGAGGTTGTATTATATACTATTTCTTAACGTAGTGTTAAATAATGCTTCTTTATTTTATCATAACATAATTAAAGTAGCAAATAAATACATTTGTTTGCATACATGTGTAACAGAGGCCAGCAAGTGAAGTGCTATGCAGGTAAACCTCACTCCTCTGACCTCAAAAGGTGCTGTAGCGACAGATGCTAGAGGCCATGGTCTTTAGCCTCCTTGTTAGAGAAACCGAGTCCCATACAAAGAATCGCCGGTTCAATCCCAGCTCAGACCGGGTTGGGTGCAGTAGGACCGGTGGGTTACACATGTAAAATAGAGGGTTATTTGAATCCTTCTATCAGGTTAACTCGCATTACTTTATCAAAGTAAATAAAGAATATCATCAGACACAAGTCATTATCTTTCTCCAAAACGTGTCACTTTTGAGAGAAGCTCAACTCAAGTTTAGCTGCTAATGAGAAACAGATGGAACATTTGCAGATGTCAAACAAATCCTGATTAGTGGAAAGCTAGTTTTGTTTATTTGTTTATTGCCACATCAGCAACTTATGGCTATCAATAATGATAAAAACATATTACATAATAATAACAGCTTCATAGTGCAATAAGTGATGATACAACTGTATAACTAAAATACGTAAACATTAAATATGATTTTTCATTTCGATATATAATAAATAATTACAATTTCTTGCAGGGAATACATTTTTAAAAACACCCATCAAAGTGCTCGCAGTATACAAATCCTGTCTAATAGTCTTTAAAATTTGACATTCAAATTTTTTTTTGGTTGTTTGTTTTTTTGGTGAGGGTGGTTTCACAGTGGTAGTGCAGTTGAACACTGGTGTCGAAACACTGCCGTCACAAAAACAGCCATGCATTATGGTAGACGTTTATAGTCAATACACAGTATAAAGCAGCATGGACTTTTATTATAACATGAATGACCGCGTCACATGTTCTAGATTGCATATGAATTTTCTGCTCAAGTTGAATATCTTGAAGTTGCATGGAGGATGCAATTGATTTTCCCACGCATTCCGCGTTATTCGTATGTAATCTCTACTTCCATGAATACCTGTTTGCATTTGATGAGAATCATATGCTCTCATGCCACATAAAATTACATGGTGGGCCAGATTTTGACACGTGATGTAAAGCTTTATTTTATGCACTACTCAACTTTATAAATATTATATAAGTTACTTTCAGTCAAATTCTCTTTAATGTTTCAAGAAGAAGCCCATTCTGCTCACCAAGGCTGCATTTTTATTTTATTTTATTTTATTTTATTATCCGAAGAAAAAAATACAAAAATGTGTAATGTGCTTAGAAAAATCCTATATGTAATTTATTATTAGTATTATTATTATTATTGATATCATTATCGTTGTTATTATTATACATGGCATTCTATAAGAAAAGTTATCTTTTAATTGTAAAAATATTTCAAAAATATATTTTCTTTTTGCATTATTGATAAAATACATACAGCCTTGGTGAGCAGAATAGCCTTCATAATGCATATTTAATTATTATTATTATTATTATTATTATTATTATTATTATTATTATCAGATGCTATTGAACATCTTTGTTTTCCCTGGGCAATCTGTGTTTTATTTTATTTTATATTTCATGTGCAATTATAATGAAGCTGTAGAATGTTGGGCTTTTTCTACTGTTTATAAGTTAGTGATAATAATGAAAATACTTTTTATTTTTCTTCTTGAGCTGCAAATCGGCAGATTATAATGATTTCTGAAGGATCATTTGACACTAAAGACTAAAGTAATGATGCTTAAAATTAAACTTTGCATCACAGGAAAAAAAAAACACATTTTAAAACATATTCAAACATTAAGGAGCTATTTCAAATTGGTATAACATTTGACGAAATTACTGTTTTAATGCATTTTTTTATATGATGTTTTACATTTTCATTCTTTTTTATTCCATTGATAGACTGGAGTTTAATTACTTTACAGTTTACATTTTCCAAGGAAAAGAAGGCATGAGGAGGAATATCGAGAAATTCAAAATAAATATGAATAATAATATGTTTGACCATTAGACACTGTAAACTCCATTATACAGCAGTTCAAATAGCTGCTTTCATTATACACTGGTGTAAAGTAGCACAAGACATTCATGAAACCAATGACCTTGAACTAAAATGAGAGCAAACGGCCACTCAGAGACGACAGCATAATTACACGTGTATTTTACATTTATACAGATAATTAACCAGAACACAAATAAACGGCAGACCAAATCTATTTAGATACAACCATTTTTTTTTTATTATTGTAAGTCTTAAATATGAACACACCATCGCCATTAAAGGAAAAACGTGACAAAAACGTTATTTACATTACATGGAGTTAAAATACTTCAGTTGTTCCTCTCCAGGGAACCACCAGAGATCAGCGGAACATCACCTTCTCCAGGCTCTTTTAAAGGTTGCGAAACAATACTTTTTTTTTGCACCAAATTGGACGTATGAACTGCATTACAGCCATGCACAGACAAGCCCTGTGTTCAGCCTTCATCCAAATGCCAGGGAATCGAGATATCATTTATTGGCTGGCGCATTTAAATTTAAATTAGTCTTGTATTATGTGAAAAATGTGGGCTGTCCTTAGTCTGCTTGTGGTCCCTCTGTCTTGATTTAAAAGAAAAGATAAGAAAAAAAATAATGCTGAAATACACTTTGGGTGTGAAAAACACACTGTTCACTCATTAAACTGCACACACGTCTCATTAACATACATCTTGTGCTTAAAATCCACTGGACTCATGATTTTTGTCTGATGTGTGGTTTTAAAAAGATGATATTTAAAGGGATGCATCATCCAAAAAATGAAAACTGCCATTTTCTCATTCCTTTTATTTTTTTTTTTCCATAGAGTGCAAAAAAATGTCAAATATGTCTGCAGATCTTTTCAGGACAATGTGCGTGAAGTTACAAAGAATGACAAGAAAGCATCATAAATGCGATTTGTATGACTTGCGCTTGACATTTCAAGTCATCCAAACAATTCGAATTTGAGTTTAAGGGTTTGTTCACACTTGTTCGGTTCATTTGGTTTAGACTGAAAGAAAGCATACATGTAATCTGGGTTCGCTTTGCATCCATGCTTCCCCTTTCATAATACATATTTTATGACTTCCAAAGCAATTCTGAGGTAAACATGCTTGCTATATGTGCATATACGTTTCTATAGGAAAAAAGTTTTATAAAATGTGTAAAGGAGTCAAAAGAGTAGCCAGGATTCTGTGACCCACATCGTTTGAATCAAGCTGTTAGAGTGTCTGACTGTAGTATTGGCAAAGACTATAAAATACACAAGACATGTTGCTCATATACAGTAGTCAACATTTGAAGTGAATCAAAACCTTTTATCAAAGTTGTCCTGTTCATTTAGATGTCTTTCATCCATTCTGAATTCATATTTCACTCATGTTTGTTTGGAAGTGGACCAAGATCCAACTTTTGTGTTGCGACATTATTTGGATCGTCAAATGAACTGCACTAGAGCAAAATCCAACCTGCAAAGTGTGAACAAACTCTAATTCTGATTGGTCAGTGTCAGTTTTATGTGGCCTTTGTTTTAAATTGATTTGTAGTGGCATGAGAGGGAATAATTGATGGCACTTTTCATCTTAGGCTGAACTATTCCTTCAAATTGAGGAAAATAAAACCTGGCTTACATATCAAACACTGCAAGAAAACAAATCTTGATGTGGATTTGCAGTCAACCAACACCTTAATACTGAGGTAAGTGTCAAAATACTATAAATCACTTTGTTGTTGTTTTTTCTCCAGCAGAATACGGATGATAACGGGACATCTGCTCATGATAAGATGATGATGATGATGATGATGGGTAAAATTAAGCTCATTTTTCCCAAAGCACAATATTTAGACATCAGATTTCACAATGGGCAACTGCAATGAGCTGATATCTAGCATAAAACCCTCCCAGAAATAAATTACACCTCTTCAGAAAAAATGTGAATAACTAAAAAGAAAACAATGCTGCATCGTATTAAACAGGTTCACAATTTTAGTAAAAACGAGTGTGCATATTTTCCCCTTATGCAGGTTATATATGCATATACATACAGAGATGTTAGCAGAAACGAGGGTGAGAAGGGTGTAAATAAAATACATTTAAGCGGCCAGTTTGGTTTTGATAACAAATAAAATTAAGTAAAATAAAAATTAAAAATTGAATTAAATTAAAAAAAAAATTTTTTTTTAATTAATAAAAAAAAAAAAAAACTAAATTAAAAAATAAATAAATAAATATGAAATTAAATTAAATTAAAAATAATAATAACATCAAATCCAGAAAAATCTATGCAATGGCAAAAATGAAAAATCATCAGGTATTAGCAGATTGCTCTTTGAACTCTATCAAATTCAATGACTCAACTTTAATGAATAAATTGTCATGTTAAAAGATGACTCCCAAATTGTGATTTATTTATTTGTTTGCGAGCTTCTGCTTAGTCCAACTGTGCCATTCTGATCATCAAAATATGATAAAAAAAATATATATAAAATACACTGTACAGATATGCACCAAATACTTTTGTGTGTTAAACTAGAATGAATGAGTATTTAAAACATGAATATTACATAGCTAAAACGTTTGTGTATTTTTTGCTGCTTATTTTGATGTATTTGCTGTATAATTATGATACATACAAATATATAGAATCCCAAAAAAATAATAATAAACACACACCGCTCCTTACCACATGCCTTTGATTTGAAATAACGATTCCCTCATAAATACTGTACTCTATATGAACTCATATGGGGTTACAGAGTTAAATTAATAAACGTTTAAAAAATAAATTACGCATTTTAAAATTAGACATGCCTCTGTCGTTTTTTCTTACAAAACTGCATTCGGTGGGGCAAAAACAGTGTGATCATTAGCAATGTTACATTATTAAACTCTATTATAAACCAAAGAAATGCATGATTATTAAAAGGAAGTGCTCGGGTTTCCTAATGCACATTTTTTTTTTTTTTGTACATTTTATGTTAACCCATGCACGATTTGTGACTCCAGGATGAACGTGATGCCACACAATTTCTTTTTTTTTTTTGTAACTGAAAGCTCTTCGGCATCAAAACTTGAGCAGGAGTTGTAGGATTGCGATGAGTAGACAGACGGGGGTGAAGAGCGTCGACGTGCCGCTGTTGCCATCCTGAACTGCTCCGGGTCCTGAAGCAGTTAAAAGATGGAGATGTGTCAGGAAACACTGCTGGAAACAGCCTGCTTTTCATTCTTCAGACAGCCTGAAGAATCACCTACACTTCTGGACGGCTGATTTGATCTTACTCCCTCAGTGTTATTTGAATCATTTTCTTCTTTTTGAACAGATTATTATTTCTTTAATTTTCTTTTCCTTTTATTTTTTAGAGATGTGACTATACAGATGAAGACTTTCAATTGCTGTTTAACAGAGTTTTGTTTTCAACACATTTTTTAACAATAGTTTTACAAATATATTTGTAATAACTAATTTATTTTGTCTTTAATTTACTAATTTATGATGATGACTATATAATATTTTACTAGTTATTTTGCAGGATACTAGTATGCAACTTAAAGAGCGATTATAAATATATATATTATTTTTTTTTAATATTATTATTATTATTTTTTGAATATTAGTATCCTGTAAAATATTATATTTATTATATTATATTTACTGTAATAAATGGTTTAACTTAAGGGGCTAATAATATTGACCTTAGCAGTTTTTACTTGTATTATTATTATTATATATTAATATTATTTCAGTCTAACTAAAATAAATAAACCTTTCTCCAGAAGAAATTTCACTTCACCTGTACATATTTTATTCCATTTTTTTTTCTGTACTGAATACTAATAAATTAGTAGTGGAGTGAGTGGAACTAAAACATGTTCAAACTGTTTTATTTTAATAATGAACTCAGGTCTGTTTTGACCTGGAACAGACACATAAAACACAGGAAAGGGAATTTTAAAATAAGGAAAACGTTGAACATAAAATAATAATAATTATTATTATTACAAAATACGTTTATGTATTATAAATTAATCTATTTTAAAATAAATTACTATAGAAAAATGTGATACTTTTACAAATATTTCTGACACCTAAGGTTATGCATTCATACTACTATCAAAAAAAAAAAAACTATGTGAAAGTAGCGTAATAACATAACTTTCTTCCAATTTTTTTTTTTTTAACTGTTTGGGCCATAATCGGGGTTTTTTTTCTCAATCTTTTTTGTGTTTTCTAGGTTTACGGCACTAAAGTGCTAGTTGAGTAAGTTGTGTTAAAATCTATGTTAGTATAGCAACTCCTGTTTTTTTTGGTTAAGTCTATGGTGATTAGTACCGTATTTTAGTAGCTTGCGTATCACAAACCTTCCCACAAATCATTTTGAAGGGGTGTTTGCTCTAAATCGGATGAAGTCATTTCTAAAACTGAAGGTGATGTTTCCACTAAAAGAGAGATTATAACACAACACAACACTTAATGCACAGACAGAACATGCTACAATTTACACAGATCACTACAGTACAAATTACTGCCATTGATGCTAATAGGCAAATATATTACATTATTTTGGGAATAGAAGTATAT
>CAIGQV010018202.1:10454770-10468770 GCA_903798115.1 Danio jaintianensis
ATATATATATATATATATATATATATATATATATATTTATTTATTTGCTATGTCTGTGCAATTGTTAAGTCATTTTAGAAACAGCTATGTGTATAGCACCTTCAGGTCTGAAAAATGATTGTTATAGATCAAGCTTTAAAATAAGGTTCCATTAGTTAATGATAGTCAATGTACAGTATTTACTTAAAATAACTAATGATGAACAATATTTGTACAGAATGTATCATCAACAATTACTAATGAATAATTAATATCCAAAGTTGTGTTTGTTAACACACCAGCTAACTAAGATGAATAAATAAGTCAAATTTAAGATATTTTAAGGCTATTATGAATGACATTTCAGACTTATATATGGCACTAAGGATTTTTTTTTTTCTCTGATGACCCAGTTGGGTCAGTGGTAAAGAGGTTACTTTTACCAATAAAATGTTTTGTTTTTCTTAGCCACATATTTTAAATACGTTTAAAACATGATTTTTGCTGCTTGTTTATTTAAAATGAGCAGAAACAACACAGTTCTTGAGATTTGTTTGGGACAACTTAATTGTTTTATGTTCAATCGACTTAAATTTGTTAATAGTTTTTTTTTTGGGACAACATGAATTAATTGTTAGAACCTTGCATTTTTTACAGTGTATACAGTCTCAAAAAATGTTTTTGGTTTTTTTCTGCTTGTTCAAACTGCTTATTTAAAATGAGCTGAATCAACACAATTTTTGTCTTTGTTTTGTTAGGGGACAACGTAATTGTTTTATGTTCAATCCACTTAAATTTGTTTAAGGAAGATAATTAAACCATATTTGCTAAACAGAGCTAATAAATACAACTTTTGTTAAAAAGTTGGATTGTTGGTTATTGAATAAGTATTGGCCCCAGTGGTTCGATTTACATGGATATAGAAAATGAAGACCTGTTTAAAATGATTTAAGACCTACAGCAAAATATATGACTGAATTTAAGACTCTTTAAGGCCTAACATTTTGTTTTTGAAATTTAAGACCCAGCAATAAATGACCCTGTAATAAATGCATTGTTCATCATTTGTTCATCTTAGTAAACATATTAACTATCATTAACTAATGGAACCTTATTGTAAAGTGGTACCAAGTTATATTACTTATTTATTGGTTGGTTTATTTAGGGTGAGATTAAGGTTTAAAGTGTTATTTTGTAGAGTTTTAGACTTTGAGATGTTCAAACAATCGTGTTTTACTAAAATACAGTGAAAATATGTTTGATTTATTGTTTCAGTTTTCTTTTATCTGTTTTCCATTTGATGTGAATGATCTCTATTAAACAGAGCAGCAGTATTCAGTGTTGTGTGCTGCTATTATCATCTGTCTTTGATGGTCTTTCAGAGTCATTTCTCCAGGATTTGGGGAGTTCTGCAGGCTTTCTTTAGGGACGCCTTTGCAATTATTCTGAGTCAATCCTGCACAAGTGTAATTATACTAATGTGAGCTTCTCACAATCAAATTCAATGCAATTAATGGCTCTCCGGAGAGAAAACCATTACCAATCCGACGCTTTTTTAGGCCAGACAGTGGAGAAAAGTTGGCCAGGACAAGATTTCTATTCTTGGCAGAGAAGAACAACTAAAGGACAATACAAGGACAAATCCGTACAAGCATCAACAACACATGAAGGCCCTTACAAAAACAACAGTAGGAAAGACCAGAGGATAATAGAACACCACAAATGTCTTATACAAACAAGTCATATTTATTCAGCATGCATATCTTACTGCTTAAAAAACATGCCTACTTTATTTCAATGTATGCATTAATGTTAGTATGCATTAATGCAATTCGTAATGTATTACAATATGTTGCTTTTTTTCAGATTTGACCTTATTTACATATTTCTTAAAAACTGGGCCTTAACTTTTTTTTTTTTTTTTTTTGGCGATTTTTGTTTTTGAATTAGCAGTTATTCTTTATATTTTACTAAAAATGTTTCAAACAATGTGAGTCTCACTTAGACCTTTGCCAAAAACATATTCAACTAAACCATTAGCCTATTTTAAGTATTAAGGAAATGAGGTTTGATATTTTTTGAGATTTCCTGGTTAAGAACAACCGCAATTTTAGCATGACGTCTTCCTTTTTAAATGATTTTAACACATATTCAAGCCAAAACGACATTGGTTAAATATATAACAATATTTAACACAATATATTTAAATAGTGTGTATGATTTATTTATACATATCTTAACAACTTCATATAGTTATTTTTTTTTTATAGTTTCATTTGTACATAATATTAATACATTTTATAATTATATTTAAATTCATTAATAATTAATTCAGAGCGTCACGGTGGAAAACCGGGTCCCGGCTGGGTCAGTTGGCATTTCTGTGTGGAGTTTGCATGTTCTCCCCATGTTGGCGTGGGTTTCCTCCGGGTGCTCCGGTTTCCCCCAAAGTACAAAGACATGCGCTATAGGTGAATTGAATAAGATAAATTGGCCATAGTGTATGGGTGTGAATGAGTGTGTATGGGTGTTTCCCAGTGTTGGGTTGCAGCTGGAAGGGCATCTGCTGCGTAAAAACATATGCTGGATAAGTTGGCGGTTCACCGCTGTGGCGACCCCACAATTAATGAAGGGACAAAGCCGAAAATGAATGAATGAATAATTAATTAATTGTAATATTAATTTTTAATATTAATTTGTAAAGAGATTAAACAAATATTAATAGAATTTGCATGTTCTTTTTTGCATTTAATTTATTATATTATTTTGAATTAATTTTAATATTTTTATATATATTATTTACAAAATATTAAAATAACCATTACAATTTCATTTATGCTATTTTTATTTAAATACATTTGAATATAACAAATATGATTAATATCAAATGTTTAATATATGAATATTTAAAAATAAATGTAATAATAATAACAATAATTTATCAGTAATACAGATATTGGCATGTTAGTTTTATACCAAAGGAGAAATTGTAGTAAGTATGTAAATAAAAAGTAAGAAAGTGATGTTAAACCTACCTGGTCTTTCCTACTGTTACAGTACCATGATATATTGCATTTACCTTTACACTGTATGATTTATGTACCATAAACCATTACTGGGGTTATTGTGTACAGGTAGACCACGGCACTCTTTTGTAAGGGGCAAACGTACATTTAAAGGAAAAGCTTTCTAAAATCTAAAAATAAGCATTCTGTCATCATTTACCCGCCAAGTCACTGCAAAGTGTTTCAATTCTTTCTTCAGGGGGTGGGGTTGCTTTAAAACGGACAAGTATTAACTGTATTATATTAAGTTAACTTAACTTGTGTTGGGACAACATGAAGGAATTGTGTGGAACCCAACATTTTTTACAGTGTTATTCATATTTGCTTTATGATGTATTGTAAAAATAAAAAATAAAACAAATTATAAAAGACAGCTCTAAACCATAAATGAAAAGCTGACTGTACTGAAATAGAACTGGCAATATCTAAAATGAGCCACTACAAGATAAATGTGAAAAAAAACAAAAAAAAAACAATTAGTAATAGAATTAGTGATGATATCTCCTAATAATAATTAGAAAAATCAGCTTTTTGCACACACAAATTAATTCAGAATTCACATTTGCTCATTATTCATCCTAAAAAAAAAAGGCCGCTCTAAAGCATAAATGAAGAGCTACAACACTACAACTAGATAAGAGTGTAAAAACTTGGAAGTTATTAGTCATTAAGTCATGTGTGGCACTTTCGTGATGCATCCTTTTTGAAGCCTGAAAGCTCTAGTCCCCGCTCACTGTAATTGCACCGACTGAAGAACAGTATTTAAAATGCTTCCCTTTTCCCCCAGAAGAATGAAGAGTGCAAGCAAATGATGACAATTTTCCTTCAAGTACATTTCTCATCAGCTGAGCAACAACGAAGCACTTTTTACGATTCTACAAACATCAAAAGACCTCATATGACCTCAAACATGTACTTACAAACAGCAGATGAGAGCATGAATTGACATAATGAAGCCATGCCATGGTGGAGGATGGTTAGAGAGGAAAACGAGTGGCAGAGGAGAAAGAGAAAGATGTTTTAGGGCTCCAGAAAACAGAGCCATTCATCAAGCCACAGTGACTGAAGGCAGAATGAGGCACGTCAGTGACCCACACGCCAATCGAGAACGTCACTCAATGTGCTGAATATATTATTGACGTTGCAAAATGGAATTTTAAGCTAATAACTTTCTTAATAGGAATAGCTAGTGGCCAATTTATTATCTGACAATCATGTTCTGTCAGACGAGGCGCTACAATTATATTACCCCCTGTTCAATTTAGGGAATTTTGTCCCGATAAACTGGACGGCTTGGCCTCGTCACGTTGCGGTTGATGTGAAAATCAGCATGTTTGTGTGTTAAACGCGTTAGGACATGTTTTATGAGATGAGCGGCATGCCAGATTTCTCATGCACACTACTAACCTTGCAATAGCGTCGAACTTGTGGGTTCAATTATTTCTACATTGACAAAAACAAACACAATAAAAACATGACCGAGAATCCATTTGAGATGGAAATCTCAGAGATTATTAGTTGCACCAGACTGAAAACTGTACCAATTTGAAATCCATAGTGTTTACAGCAACAGTTATCAGCTCTGTTGAAGAAAAGTTGAAGCAACTAATGAATCAAAACTTCTTCTAACAACCATTTCTAGTATACTGTAGTTCCAAATCAGGGTCAAACTTGGCACAAAGGAACTGAATTCAGAGACGTCAAATCTTGCCGTCTTAATTTTTGTTGTTGTATCAAATAAAAGTTTCTAGTCATCTCAACTTACATTAGTCAAATTGACTAAAATATTAAGTTATAATAACTTATACAACTAAAACAATGTTGTCGAAATCTGATTAACTTATTCAAATAAGTTAAAGTAGCACAAAAACATTTGTTGTCATGACTTTTTTTTTTTTTTTTTTTTACAGTGTATCTCTTGTCTTTTATTTCAAACAAGTAGATCATCAATAAAATGTTATCAACAAAATGTTTAACGTTGGGCGGTTTATTCCGCTGTGGTGACCCCTGATAAAGAAGAGAAAACCCAGAGGGAAAGTGAGTTAATGAGTGTTTAATGCTGATCAATAAATAAATTAATATAAATAATTAAGTTGAGGGCTTAATTAGGCTTTGAATTAGAGTCAGGGATTAATTTCTAAAATCTGCCACCTTGAACTGAATTCCAGAGAAATAACAATGGAAGAAATCACAATAAGTTAATATATCTAGTCACTTAAATCATATTTAAATCAATTACGGCGAAGCTACACAATTTCTACCAATAAAATATCATCAACAAAACATTTAATGCTGCACAAGAGGCATGAACATAAAAAAGAAGGCATAACTAATTTTCAATTTGTACTAATAACTAACTTACTATTTCTAGACAATGTAACTCCTATTATGCCAATTAATAATTAATAATTATGAAACAAACATCACTACTTGCTATACACTTTTTATACACATAAACACTTATTTAACAACATACTTTACATGCCAGTTTGCACATAACAGCTGCCATATAACGTTGTATATAGTAATATACCTGTACATACACTTGTCAATTTGTATATTTGCATTCACTATTACTTTTATTTTTAAAATATATTTATTATCTGTTTTTGTCCTGTCTCTGTAATTCTGTTGCACTGTAGAAGCTCTGTCACCAAAACAAATTCCTCGTATGTGTGAACATACCTGGCAATAAAGCTCTTTCTGATTCTGATTCCAATTAGTCAACTAGCCTTAAAGAGACAGTTCACCCCAAAAAAAAAAAAAAAAATTAATTCACTCACCATTTACTCATCCTCAAGTTGTTCCAAAAATTGTTTTTCTTGAACCCAAAATAAGCTATTTTTAAAAATGTTGGAATCCAGCAGACACTGACAAATACTATTTAAATCAATGGTTACCGGTTTCCAAAATTCTTCACAATATAATCTATTGCATTAAAAATAAGAAATAAACTCGCAAGCAAGTTTGGAACACAGAATTTACATTGTTGGGGTGAACTATCCCTTTAAGAGGGCCAAAAGCAAGGTTAAAAAATAAATAAAATCCCAAAGGCATTTTCACTGGCATGAGTTTTTAGAATTGCATAATTGTCTTTTTATATCAGTTGATTAAATGTAATTTTAAAAAACTTGAATGCCACTCAGAGGTGGCATACACAACAAACTTTCATAGCCTGATGTAAATAATCTACCAAATAGCACATACACGTTATAATAATAAAGGTATGGTTGCATACACATGCAAAAACATGTCATTTATTATTGGTCATTGCATCAACAAAAATTGGTTATACTAAAACACTAAAATAAAGTTAAATAATTAGCAGAAAATTGATGCAATGTGCACAGATCCAAACATAATGCAGCATATTTGTTGACCACATCTACAATAGAGTTAATGTTCAGTATCATGAATTCCCAGCAGGCACCTTGATGTCAAAATGATGCCATAAAACGCATCAAAAAAACATGTAAAACAATGTAAATCTATTTGATGTCAATTGACTACTTGATGTCAAAATAACATCAGACTGACATATAACATTGACATTAAAAATTGATAACAGGACTGTCCTGTAATTGATTTTTCACATTTGTTGATGTCTTTTTGACATAAAGGAAGTTTACATGCATTGTAGGGATACAAAATAAAGTTAAAATTAGTGATATGGAATTGAAGCTTTCAGATAACAATTTTGTTTTCTTATATTATAATACTTTTTGTGTCATTATTTTGGTGGTCAAAAGTGCATGAATGTGTGGATGTCAAATGGACGTCAAGGTTTAAACATCAAATCTATACACATTTTTGACTGTTTTTGACGTGTTTTTTTGATATCGCTGGGTTTGTGCAGCATTTTTTTGTCCCTTTTTGGGGGCATTTTTACTCCAAGACCCTGTTAACTTCCAACCCGTCTCCAAACTGAAACCTACCATATAGCACAAAGCTGGTGTTGGCGCTCCCGAGTTTATTGATGGCGAAACAGGTGTAATTGCCGTAGTCTGCCTCAGACACGTTGAAGAAAGTCAGCCTTGAAAGTGCTCCGGCATCCTCGATCTCAATGCCATCAAAGCCATTGAAGATCCTGCGAAACAGTCAGCAAATGGAGAGACTTGAATCAACTCGGCCTTGTTTACACCACATCAGAGCCTCCTTTGAAGCTAGAGGTTACATTTGTGACAGCAGCAACGTTTTCGGACGCAGATTGCGGCGACCGGGACACATTAAAAGCAGGAAAACTGCAGGATTGAATTGCTGGCAGATGGAAACGCACGCATGCACATTTAATTATGATATAACATTGTGAGAACTTCACTTGACATCAAAGACAGTTTGAGAGAGACACATTTCAACCAAAGGCACTCCAATGTCAAGTATTTTGCTACTGAAAACTGTGAATGTTTGACAGAACATCTAGTCTAACATGTACAACACACACCTTGCAGTATCATTGCTAATATTATATCTCAAACGAATATGCTGTAAATACTAGGGGTGCTCAGATGTATTGACTACAGATCAGAATTGTCAATAGACGTTATTTTTTTTTTTTTTTTTTTACAATTTAGGTCCATGGTAAATTAAAATATACAATGTTTAATTTGGGGGCGGCATGGTGGCTCAGTGGTTAGCACTGTCACCTCACAGCAAGAAGGTCGCTGGTTTGAGTCCCGGCAGGGCCCGCTGGCATTTCTGTGTGGAGTTTGCATGTTCTCCCGGTTCACGTGGGTTTCCTCCAGGTGCTCCTGTTTCCCCCACAGTCCAAAGACATGCGCTGTAGGTGAATTGAATAAACTAAATTGGCCATAGTGTATGTGTGAATGAGAGTGTATGGGTGTTTCCAGTACTGGGTTGCAGCTGGAAGGGCATCCGCTGCGTAAAACATATGCTGGAATAGTTGTCCGTTCATTCCACTGTGGCGACCTCTGAAATAGAGACTAAGCCGAATGGAAATGAATGAATGAATGAATGTTTAATTTGCTAGAGCACATTGTTTTTATTTAGGTGAACAATTCATCAGTGCAAGTTAATCCACTGAAAAAAAGTTTGTTTAGGTAATCTTTAATCAAAGTCTGACCATTCGCTTCGGCGTTTGGAGTGCCGGTCCTTCTTTGATGACAACAGTTTGACGCTTCAGGCACAATTGATAGTTTTTGTACACAATTGATGGTGTTGTCACACCATTGGGGAATGCCCTCCTGGTGGCCAAAACTTTACTATATCCCGCTGACCACCAAGTCATGGGCTGAGTAATTTTTATTTTATTTATTTATTTCTTTGGACAAAAAATGGATAATTGTTTTGCAATAAGATGTATTGTTTTGCAATAAAATAGTGTTACTAACAAATAAGAGACAGGCCTGGACTGTGCTTCTACAAAATTCCTTCATAGAAAGAACAGCCAGAAAGGAGAAATGTATAGATCTGTGCTGAATGGTAGCATCATTCACCCATAACAATCTATGGTACATATAACTGTCAGTGCATTTGTATGATTTTTATACAGTTTCTATTTTAATTTGCAGGTTAAGTGCAATTAAAGTATAAATTGAAATGCAAAGTCAAAGTATAAATATCAGAAATGAACGGATAGATTTTTCCTACCAGCAAATATCAATCTAAGCTAAATAATAATTGTAATAATAATAAATCACACTAAATATAAAAGCAGATACTTACAATCTATGACGCAGTATATAACTGCAGTCTGTACAATTTCTAAGTAAAAATTGCTAACTGAATCATTCCTATAAATAATGCTAATGCAAATAACTGGCTGCTATTATACACATTGTTTATAATAATAAAAAAAACTGTCAATTGCTGTGATTGAAAGAGAATTATGGTACATTACACACAAATTATGGTGAATTATGGTACACTAGAAATAAAGTAAACACTAAAGGGGTAGTTCACCCAAAAATATAAATTTCCTGACCATTTACTCACACTCAAGGGGTTCTAAACTTAAATGAATTTCTGCTGAACACAAAACAAGATATTATGAAGATAATATGAAATAATACTATGGAAGTCAAGGGCTGTTTTTTCCACAACATTCATCAATATATATTCCTTTGTGTTCAACAGAAGAAAGAAACTCAAACTGGTTTTGAACAAGTAGAAGATGAGTAAATGGTGACAGAATTTTAATTTTGGGTGAACTATCGCTTTAAGATTCATCACTGTTACTGTAAGCATCTATAATTTCATCATTTCAAATCAAGTTTTAGGAAAAGACCAGATGAAGTACCGCCTGTCATCTCTGTACCACTCGAAATCTGCCTCGGGTACAGCATCTGCCTCACACTGCAGGACACCTCTCTGACCCAGAGTCACGCCAACATCCCTGCCATCTGAAACACTGGGAGCATCTGAAAAACAGCACAAAAACACAGCTTTAGTTGGTCAACTTGAGGAAAACCTACTAGAGTAATGCTTACTGACTATATTAAGACAACTGCTTTAATATATAATAAAGAAAAGATTGCATGTGTACAGCGAGGTTCAGAAGTGTACTAGTGATTATGGTTTTTATTTTGCATTTCATTACATATACTAATACTATATATAACATTTTTCTGTAAGACACAGAAACATATCAGCAAATATGTAATTCAGACATCTTCGACCACTGGTGATGATCATTTCATTCCATTAAAAATATTATTTAAAGTATTATATCATATTTTAATAATAACACTATTGATTTAAATTAAATACTAAAAGTGTTATCTGCTTATAGATTGTGTCATTTGCATACAAAAATGGGGTTTAAAAGTCTTTAATGGTTTTACTCACTATAAATTAGAAATATATTTAGTTAAATATGCAAATGAAAATGTAAAAACAAAATGCACACAATCAATATTCTTACACTTAATATAATGCTTCTATTATTTTACATTCCGTTGTACATTTTATCACCACTGTATATGTGTTTTAATTATTTCTTAACTTGAAGTTTATGTTTATTTGTATGTTTAAATAAACAAATAAACTAATTAATTATATTAAGTTTATATTAAGTATATTAAGCTTAGTTACATATGTGTGGTCTGAATTTTAAGATATTTAATTGTGCATTATATTTTCATTTTGTATTTATTTTTAAATAGAATCTTGAAATGTCTGCTTATTCACATACAAATAATTGTGCATTATATTTTCATTTTCTATTTCTTTTAAATAAAATCCTAAAAAGTTTGCTTATTCACATATAAATAAATAAATGCATCATCATTTAATTTCAAAATAAATAGAAAGAAAGAAATTTAGATTGTCACGCTTTATTACAAAATATAATAAAAATATTAGATTAAATTAATAAAAAAATTAAACCAAAACCAAAAAAACTGCAAAAAAAAGAAAATTATGAGAAAATTGTTTTCATAAACCTCACAAGAAATAAATACATTTTTATTTTCACAACACCTTATTACAAAATATTAATACATTATCGAAACAATTCACTCACAAAAAAAAGAAAAAAAGAGGAATAAAAATTTAACCAAAACCCCCCAAAAAACAAATTGCAGAAACCAAATTGTTTTCATAAACCTCACAAGAAAGAAAGAAAGAAAGAAAGAAAGATTTTATTACAAAATATAAAAAAATATATACAAGTAAATTATTTAAAATATTAAACCAAACACACAAAAAAAATAGCAAAAATCAAATTGTTTTCATAAACCTCACAAGAAAGACAGAAAGAAATTTTGACTTTCACAAAACCTTATTACAAAATATTAATACATTATTGAAACAAATAACAAAAAACTCACAAAAAAGAAAAAAAGAGGAGAAAAAGAACAGGAGTAAAAATTAAACAAAAAAAAACTAATTGCAAAAAGCAAAATGTTTTCATAAACCTTACAAGAAAGAAAGAAAGAAAGAAAGAAAGAAAGAAAGAAAGAAAGAAAGAAAGAAAGAAAGAAAGAAAGAAAGAAAGAAAGAAAGAAAGAAAGAAAGAAAGAAAGAAAGAACAGATTTCCAGCATGGTGTTGTGCATCTGTGTGATATGTTGCATATGTATGTGAGCATATGTTGATCTAAATTCATGAGGCACTTACAGTTGACTGTGAGCTCGACCGTCTGTGTGTCCACGGCAATGTCATTGGCTGCGGTGCATTCATACACTCCTGCCCGATAGCGGCTGATGAAGGGAATATCCAGAACCTCGCTGTCTGAGCTTAGGCTGTCATCTACATGAGGAAAAAAAATAAACAAACAAAAAAATGACTGGTTTGATCCATATTAAAGGTGCCCTGTAAAGAAAATATGGGTATACCTAGGTATAGTCAAATAATAAGTTCAGTACATGGAAATAGCCATACCGTGAGCCTCAAAGGCCATTGTTTCCTAGTTTTCATATAAATTCTGCAAGTCTAAAACCCTGGTAAAAAAAGCAGGCCAATCGGAACACAATACAGACTGTTGCTTTACTCACAGGGCACACCCTCACAATTTGCAAGTACTTTAGGTCACGTTCTACATAATCTGGACCTGAAGTTTATATTAAACTTACTCTGTATGTGGGACTCTTATTTTGAAAACAGGAGACACAGCCAAGTCAAAGCCAGCCACACCAGTTTGTTTTCTATACGTTACTAGAGATCGTCAGAAAGCAAAATGCGGGATATACAGATTAGAAAAGTACTCAGCACCAACTGAAGAGGCATAAGATAAGTTTATTTATATCTTTTGTTAATTTATCATGTTTATTGTGAAAACCACCTTTTCAAAATGTGTATGTATATTTTTTTTTGGACTCAAGTGCCATTTGTTTACATGGAGAAGGCAAGGTAAAAAGCAGATCCAAACGTAGTACTCAACACAGGTATTTAATGAACAGAAAGAAATTAACAAAAGTTAGTCCCCTAAACACAACCATTGAACAGCAAACAGAACTGAAATAAAAGGAACTTAAATACACAAAGACAAATGGGATTTAGGTGACAAATGGCAGAGACAGTAATCAAAACTAATAAGCCAATAAATTTAAACTAAGGCGACTGGCAAAACACTAAACTGATATAGACAGAAACAAAACCGTGACTGTACCCTCATAGTGATTTGAACCTTTTTTTTCATACTTTTTACAAAAAACAAAAAAAGAGAACAGAAATAGACAAATTCAAATGCAGCATGGACAGTTTGGTAGTATCTGATTTGAATTCAGTATCAAAGAAAATACCTACGACATGAGCCACAATCCCAAACTAAGAATCGAATAGTTTTACATTTTTTATTAAAAACATTTTAAAGTAACATTAACATTATAATTTATATTTAATGACGCACCTTTTGTTCTCAAAAGTAGAACAGATAAATCAAATTGGTTCAACCAATTTTAAATTAATGTATTGGTGTTTTTTCATAGATAGACAACAACAACAATACCAAACAACTATAATTGCTTGTTGTGAGTGTTGAACCCGGAACAACAAAGTGCTAATCACATCAAGATGCATGTGTCTCATTATCACTGAAAGGTTGAAATATTCCTGATTTTCCAGTATTGTCACATCCACACTTCCTAGGGTAAAATCATCCACACTGTAGAGAATGTTGATGCCCCTTCTTGCAAATTCAAACTTCATCTTCCCTTAAAAAAAAAAAAAAAAAACACCCGCCTGATGTATTTATAGTCACTCGTGTCCTATTGTGGTAGGCGTCACTAGAGATATGAAATTCGATTTAAATATGAGTCTCTGTCTCAATGCAGCCGCTTTGAAGTGTTGGTATACACACTGGAGTCAAGCGCTAAAACATACGCCACCTTTTCATGTTCACGAAAATCCAGACTGGGAGAGAAAAAAAAAAAGTGTGTGGAAAAAGAGATCCTTGTGATGCAGTTCTCAACGTCAAACGGTAATACGCGGATGACTTAAATAAATAAATATAGTCCCAGATGTAGTTTCTGACAGCAAAATAACACAGCGCATTCACTTAAGTGTGTTCTGAAAGACAATGTCTTACACCGGGGAGAAGCTGTTAACGAGATAGAAAGAGGCACTTCCTTTAACCTGATGAGGAGTGTCAACAGAGAAATGCTCTGGAGAAAGAAGCTCATTACCGTTCAGCACAATATATACACATCTCATGCACTGAGACTGTTCAGGAAGGCTGTTGTATAATGTACTGTTTTATTGTCAAGTTTCAATTCATAAACTTGCCTGTATATATTGAATGAACCAATTAAAATGGTGTGAGAGCTTTTTTGGCACACTTCACACCTGGGATTTACTGTGATACTTAGTGAAACTTCATAAAACGCAAATAAACCACTACTGACACTTTGAGAGTTAACAAAAAAACAAAACAAAAAAAACATACAGGCAAAACAAAATTAATATCTATTAATATATATATACATACATACAACAGTTGTGTCTGGTTCTCAAATCTGATTGGCTGATAGCAGTGAGATATTCTGCAATATCAGAACTCCTACAGCCTGCTCACCCTTCTTTATTACTCCGCCCAAATAGAGTGACAGCAGATCAATAAACTCACTACAGTTTGACAAATGTTTACAAATCTCTGTAGACTGATAGCATGTCATGCCGTTCAGCCTTATAATCTTAAAATGCCAGCAAAATCACCTGTTTTGTCATCACTTTAGACATTACGCTAGAGAATCATTCAAATACTAGCTCTAAAGTGACATTGGTGAAGTAGTAACGGTTTCTGCTGTTCTGACGTCAGCTGCAGATGTGAATGAATGGCGGAAGAAAGTAGTTCCTCTTACAAAAGGGTTTTTAGACTGTTGTGTTTGATTTTCTTTTTTATATACACGATTATGCCGTCGAACTGTTGTATAAACGCAATATCACACTCGTAGCAGTGCGATGTGGCTGTATATCATAACTGGTGGGACACTAACGCACGCCTTCCACCAGTCCCGATATACAGCCACATTGCACTGCTACGAGTGTGATATTGCTCATA
>CAIGQV010018202.1:10469170-10535534 GCA_903798115.1 Danio jaintianensis
GAGAGAGAGAGAGAGAGAGAGAGAGAAATCACAACAACAGAAACATTTTTCCCCCAGTTTGAAACATTAATTAATTCTTTTTTTTATTTTTATTTAAATCACTCAGAAAAAACTTTACCATGTGCTCAGAGAGGATGAATTGACATCTACACTGGCTGCAAAATATGTATACATCCTACACACCATAAGAAATGGTTAATGTAAATTCATGTGTCTTATTTAAATAATCTAGACTTGTATTATTATTATTGCAATTGTTATAATTATTAAATGTTTTATCTGTTTTTTTGTCATTTATTTCTTATTTACTGTATTTATTTTTTTTATTTGATGATGTTAATATATTACATATCTCATACAAAATTAAAATGCTTTGGCAATACTGTACAAAATGTCACGCCCTATTTCTTTGCAGTTACACCAGAGTCATTTTCAACACAGGCTCATTGGGAAAATGTGCTCTGGTGTACATATTTAAGAACCGAGAAATATGTGCTCATGGGTATATATGGCTGCATTTTTTGCGTGAAACGAACGATACGGGGTGGTACTGCTGGCTGCTTGCCTCCGTATGGACGGCTTTTTCAGTGTGAATGATTTGCTCGGAAGCTCACCATGTATGGCGCCAGACTTGGGAGGCAGAGTGGGACAAGGGTTCGTGTCAAGCAAAAGACGGTTTCACAAACCAGGTAAAATGAAACCCAAAAAAAGCATGAGGTCACAGCAGAAGCATGCAGTGACGATGGAATTTCTCTTCTAATTTGCTTTTTAAAACAGTAATGGTAGGGATTAGGGAAGGGTGTGTGTGGGTCAGTCAATATTAAGCAGATGCTCAGGAGAAAGATGTTAATGCTCACAGTAATGTCAAAAGCATCCACTGGTGGATTTATAAGAAATGGCATGTATGAGAAAATGCGGCCCAGTAATGTATTTGAGAGTAAAAAATGTACACAGTGTCCTCCAGTGGATTTGTGAAAACAAAAATGTAGTTCAGGGTACATATTTGTCAGTTCTCAAAAATGTAGTCCTAGGAACATATTTTCAATATGAGACTGGATTGGTCTTTTGCATGACAGGCACGTTTAACAATTTAAGAGCTACAAATCAAAAAATTAACGGCTACTTATTGTACATTTTAGAAGTCATGATAAATGTCATGTTAAATGTTAAATCTTTTGGACTTTCAAGTTTGAAGGCAGATTTGTACTCCTGAGTGAAAGTTGTAGATGGTTAATTGTACATTTAAACTACTCGTTGTCAGAACATGACAAACACAACAACTTGAGGTGCAGTATTTATAATGATAAATGTTTAAAGCTTGTATTGAGTAAACTTAAAATATTTTGACAGCTGTATTGTAACAAAATATCTTAACAGATAATCAACTTTCTTTGTTCCTTCATGCTTAACGGCTGATATATAAAATCATGAAATTTATGCTATTTACATTTGCATAGCATGCTATAACATAACATCTGTATATAAAAAATGCATTAAAATATTCTGACTTTAATTTGCATATACAGTAAATCCATGGCAATTGTGTTGGTATCCACTGGTATGTGGTAAGTGTTGTCTACAAAATTATATAAACATGACTGGGAACGTGACACCTTTTTCAGTGTTTTATGCAACAAAATAAAAACAAAATACTCTAGCTATGTGTTTGAGTAAAATATTTATTTTTTTGGATTTAATTTGTAAAATACTGAAAACCTTTCTTCCAAAATCAAAATAAAATAGCTGTCATTTAAAGCATTTTGGCATAAATGAACAAAATAGTGTCATCTTTTCAGATATTAATATCTGAAAGCAGAGGCAACATGGTGGCACAGTGGGTAGCGTTGTCACCTCACAGCAAGAAGGTTGCTGGTTCGAGCCCCGGCTGGGTCAGTTAGCATTTCTGTGTGGAGTTTGCATGTTCTCCCCATGTTCGCGTGGGTCCAGTTTTCCCCACAGTCCAAAGACATGTGCTGTAGGTGAATTGGGTAAGCTAAATTGTCCGTAGTGTATGTGTGTATGTCATGGTCCTCCAGATTGGGGGTTGAGCGTTGGGCTAACACCAATATGGTGCGGCTAAATATCAATTTCGATATAAAATGACCCTGGGAGTGAGTGAGTAAGTAAGTAATAAAGCAGAAGTTGTTGGAAATGTGTTATTTTGACAATGTGTCAGTTTCTGGAAGAAAAAAATGCTCTAAATAGCACCATTTTTATTAGAAATTTTGAAGTACGGTTATAACACCTTCATAGAACAAAACAAACATTAGCATGTTATCCAAACCCATACCTAACAAATCCATAGAAACAGAGAATTTTCAAGTGGTCTCTTAATATCTTCATGTTTAACGATTGAATGCGTTCATAAACCACCTGCTGACCTAATGTGACTGTTATGGAAGTGGTGAGAGAAATTTACCAACACAAGCAATTCACACTTCACTATGTTGTATGAAAACAGATCACAATCCAAATCATAATTGCCATCCACATGCTTTTCATATTCCTGCTAACAAGGGTGTGTTGATTCAATAGTGCTCATGCATCGCACTGGTCACTTCCACGTGGGTCATGAAAATTCAAACACAAGTGCACACAAGAGATGCATTTGAACACATACTAACACCAGGCTGAAATGCTAATGCATCTCAGCTGACCACTTATGATCAGATCACTGAAAATGCATGTTAATACCAGGTGAAAACAAGGCATTGGGGTAAAGTGAGCGAAAAGTAGAAAACAACTTGTATATTTTGAATATAAATATAATTTATATAATTATATTTTATCAACTTATATTGAATATAAATTAATATAATTTAAACGTAATTAAATGTGAAAAGTACAACATAAGGCGGCACGGTGGCTCAGTGGTTAGCACTGTCGCCTCACAGCAAGAAGGTCGCTGGTTCGAGTCCCAGCTGGACCAGTTGGCATTTCTGTGTGGAGTTTGCATGTTCTCCACCTGTTCGTGTGGGTTTCCTCCGGGTGCTCCGGTTTCCCCCACAGTCCAAAGACATGCGCTATAGGTGAATTGAATAAACTAAATTGGCCGCAGTGCATGAATGTGTGCGTGCGTGTGAATGAGTGTATGGGTGTTTCCCAGTACTGGGTTGCAGCTGGAAGGGCATCCGCTGCGTTAAACGTATGCTGGATTAGTTGTCTGTTCATTTCGCTGTGGCGACCCCTGATAAATAAGGGACTAAGCTGAAGGAAAATGAATGAATGAATGAAGTACAACATAACTTGCATGTTTTAAGTGAGTGTGTATATGTTTTTAGTCACATATCAGGACACAAATGTGTATAATGAAATGGTTATGACCCGTGATGGTAAGTTGTGAGGACATTGCTGATGTGCCCTTTTTTCCAAAAGGCATATAAATCATACAGATTTTTTCTACTTTTTTTTTTCCCAGAAAGTAAAACTCTGCACACAATTTCCTTTAAGGGGTAGGGGTACAGGTAGATGTGGGGTTTGTGTAGGGTAATAGAAAATATAGTTTGTACAGTACAAAAAGTATAGAAAACTATATGGAATGTCCCCACAATTCACCAAAATAAACCTGTGCGCGTGTGTTTGTCAGTAACATATTTTATATATATGAGCAATATCACACAAGTACAGTGCAATATGGCTCTATATCAGCACTGGTGGGAGGCGTGCGTTAGTATCCCACCAGTGCTGATATACAGCCATATCGCACTGCTACGAGTGTGATATTGCGTTTATACAACAGTTCGACAGCACAATCGTGTATACAAAAAAGAAAATCAAACACGGAGAGTCTAAAAATCCTTTTGTATTGGGAACTACTTTCTTCCGCCATTCATTCACATCTGCAGCTGACGTCAGAACAGCAGAAACCATTACTAATTCACCAACATTACTTTAGAGGTAGTATTTGAATGATTCTCTAGCAATATCTAAAGTGATGACAAAACAGGTGATTTTGCTGACATATTAGGATTATAAGGCTGAACGTGACAGGAAACGCCATCCATCTACAGAGATATCTCCCAAGATTATAACAGTCTACAGTATTTCTCTGTTGCAATCAGGATATCACAATAATTAACCCCGAAAAAAGCTGCGCAATCACTACCAGATTGCTGTTGTGTTTGCGATAAGGAAAAAGCTAAACACATGCGGGCATTTCTTTTCTTTCTGCCAACACAACACACATTCCTGATATGCGAGTCCCATCTCACACTTAATACACTACAATTATATGGTATAAATAAAGCACTACAACATACAAATGAGAGAGATCGACTTAGAATATCACTTACCAATTTAATAATGATTTGATAAGCTGTAGTTAGAAATTACACTGTTTTAATCTTCTAAGGGCTTATTATGCGGTCCTGTCGCCATCTTGTGGATAGACAACGTCAACCGTCTTTGGTCTACTCAGTATGGCAAGATAATGGCCGTCGACGCGCTGTCTCTCAGAAATTATAAATATTTTAAAATAGGCACTATCCTTATAAATAAACTGCATAGTTGCAATCTAAACAACTACATTCTCGATTAAAAAAGCCTGAAAAGTACATTATGTTGCCCAAAAGGTGCAATATTTGTCAAACTGTAGAGTGTCCTTTGCTTGTGCTGTATGTGGGCCGAGTAATACTCAAGGGTGAAGAGGCGGGTCAAGTGCTGTTACTGGCAACATATCGCACGGCTATCAGCCAATCAGATTCAAGAACCAAACAGAACTGTTGTATAAATAAATATATTATAAATATAAATATATTATTGACAGACAAACACACGCGCACATGTTTATTTTGTGAGTTGTTGGGACATTCCATATGGTTTTCCATAGCTTTTGTACTGTGTATATATATATATATATATATATATATACACACACACACATATACATATATTTATATATACATTTTCTGATGGAACTTAGTGATGCAGGTGGTTCATTCTACTATGGCGACCCCTTAAGAACTAATCACTACTAATAATCTGTAAGGCTTCTGAATATAAACTAACATTGTTCAAACTAACTTGCTGAAGTAAAAAAATGTGAATCACTGCTTATCCCAATAGCAAATAAACTAGCAAAAAAAATATGATTTACATTCAGCTTGTCAATTATCTGAAGGAAGACAGACTCGGGTTCTCTCTTTTTTTGCATATATGATAGAAAGAGTTGAATGCGACAGATTGCCACGAATATAACAACCCGCTCACTGTGCTGTCAGTGAAACTCTTAAGCGTTCAGTCTGTTCACATGCAGTATGTTTTTAAGGGGGAAGTATCAACAGGATTTAAAAAAAAACTAAATAACTAACGTGTGGAATTTTCGTTGGTTAAAGGTTATGAATTTCGGTTTCTTTTTCAATTAATCGCCAACCCTAGTTACTTCTATCTACATCCAAAATACTGATTTTGAGGTTTCCCTCTGAAAAGCGCATGATGCTGTTGGTGTTGTAAAGGACTGTGTAAGCAAACCATCAGCATTTGATCCCCGGTCCCGCTGAAAGGAAATGTGTTGCTTTGGCATCAGGTGCATTGTGGACTGTCTTCCATCAAAGGGAAGATTGAGAAAATGGGAGCGTTTATTTCCATCAGGGGCTCTGGGTTTCACGGCTGCCATGGAGGATTGTATCAACGCAAAGTACTTGAAGACTGACATCTCAGGCTTTTCCCATCATCAATACAATCCTGAAGCACATTCATTATGCATTTTCTTATATAATGCAGCTGCTTTTGTATATTCATGACTCCCGGTGGCATTTTGAGTGTCAGTCAATAGTGCGCTCAGGGTTTGGTTTCTCCATTAATAGAGTTGTTTGGCGCTTGTTCTATGTTTTATGACACCCAAGACGATCATTGTACCATTTCAACTCAAAGAGGCATTTGATTCCAACTTGTGATAATATCGCAAATCAAACCCTGAGAAACAACCGTGAAAAAAAGTCAAACAGGCTCCCATCCACAGTTACATTCTCTGATGGCATGTTCACTGGTGAATACTGTACACAAAATGACTAAAATTATTAAAATCGGCAGTTTTGGCATGACTGGTTAAAACTTCGATAAGACACTAGTCTGCTTACAAATTAATGTTATTTTTTTTTACAAGTTCCTTAGAAAGTTAACTTTCTTCTGAACTGAACAATTTAAAGCCTGACAAACAGTATGAAATAATACTCAGAAAAATATACTAAACTTAGACAAACAAGCAAACAACAAGCAAATAAATCAATTTAAACACAAAAATAAAATTTATTAATACTTAAAAATGATATATGGGAATATGAAACATCAAACTTGAAAATGACAAACAAACAAACAAAATCAATGAAAACAACAACATTGCAGCAGATTACTTAAAATGCATATAGTGTATGATTTTATATGCATTATTTACAAATCTATCCTGTATATATTACAATAATATATATAAATAACCTGGTATGCTTAATTTTCATTAATTTTATGAATAAAGTTCTACAGTTTTGCAATGCAAAGCAATGATAATAAGGAGATAAACAAATAAAAAATGACTCAGACATTATTGATAGTATAAAAGTAGACAAAAATTAATGTAGTTTTTATTTTGTTGATCACTTAGAGACCTTAAAAATGTAATACCAAGTGCAGTATAATATGGAAGGCTTTTTTTATTTCAATCTATATATACTATAATATGAAAAAAAAAAAAATATATATATATATATATATATATGCTGTAGCACGTTCGCCTCACAGCAAGAAGGTCGCTGGTTCGAGCCTCGGCTGGGTCAGTTGGCATTTCTGTGTGGAGTTTGCATGTTCTCCCCGTGTTCGCGTGGGTTTCCTCCGGGTGCTCCGGTTTCCCCCACAAGTCCAAAGACATGCGGTATAGGTGAATCGGGTAGGCTAAAATTGTCCGTGGTGTATGTGTGTGAATGAGTGTGTATGAATGTTTCCCAGTGATGGGTTGCAGCTGGAAGGGCATCCGCTGCGTAAAACATATGCTGGATAAGTTGGCGGTTCATCCCGCTGTGGCGGCCCCAGATTGATAAAGGGACTAAGCCGAAAAGAAAATGAATGAATGAATGAATAATATAATATAATATAATATAATATAATATAATATAATATAATATAATATAATATAATATAATATAATATAATATAATATAATATAATATAATATGTGTAATTTATATAGGCTCAACATGTCTAATTTTGTGGTTTTCGCCAACAACAAACTGCAACTCTAATCAGAAGCTAATCTACATAACACTGTTTTAAATTCACATTGCAGAACTATACGGCTGTTCTATAGACCTCTAGTTTAAGTAGCTCAGCCCAGTATGAGTGTAAAGTACTGCAGCAAAGCACTAACACTGCAGAGCTGTTGTCCACACACACACACACATACACACGCACACACTCACTAAACCCCTGAGAGAAGGAAAGCAGAGTTGGGCAAGGTGCTGAATCAATCCAGGCACAGCTGAACGTGTCATCTTACAAGGGACAGCTTCTCTGTCTGATCCCTCCAGAGCAGCAGGACAGAAACGCCATTACCACAGCACCTGATTTCAGCCATGAACTAAACAGCAGATTTATACACAGATTCATTGGGAATAAAAATGTGTCTTCACTAATAAAAGTCCAAAACCTCACCTTTACTTAAAATTTAGGACTCTTAAGGTCGCAATTTGACCTTAAAGTCTGTGTGTAATCAAAATGCATGATGTTTAATTTGCTACTGCACATTGTTATTTTTTAGGTGACAATTAATTAGTTCAAGTTAATAAAACAAATGTTTGTTTTTGTCTTCAATCAAAATCTGACCATTTGCTTCTGCATTTGGAGTGGCAGTAGGTCTCTGATGGCATCAGTTTGATGGCTTTAGCCACAATATTCTTAACCACCCCCCCTTACCATTAGTTTGCTACTAGGAAATGATGTGCAAAAAAGCCCCGCCCCCTACTTAATATTCAGTGTCAGTTGGAAGTACATCAACATACTGAAATAAAAGTCTTCAGCAACTTCCGGTTCACGCTGACTTTGAAATCAAATCTGTGTATTTTTTATTTTTTTTTATCTGTTTTCTACATTTTTAATTTGTATTTATTTGCTTTTAACATACTGCCCAATGATGATTAATGAAACTGTTCATATTCATGGCTATGAAAACAAATACACTAGCAATGGTAATCATGTAGATTGTGTGCAAAAAAGGGTTACGTTTTAAAATAGTAACATTACAACGTAAAAAAAAAAAAAAAAAAGCATTTTAAAAAAGTTAAAAGTGAAAAACTATTTTGATTACCCCATTAAAATAGTCACTTTACAGCTACTTCTATCATAAAAATACACTTATTTGTGCAGTACATTTAAATTATATGCCATTTATTGTGCAACAACATATTTTAGCAAAATGTATATTTACATTTTCATTTACATGACAGCAACATGTTGGGGGTTTTGCAACTTTAAAAAAAAAGTTATCGTTATACACTTGTTAACAAAATAAAATTAACACCGGCTCATTGGAAATATGTGCTTCAGTCTACATTTTTGTGAAACTGCAAAAATGTACTTGAACTTACGTTTGACTGTGATGTCTAGGTAAAATGAACCGGGAAGTGTGATGCCAACACCTTGTTCCTTTTCAAACTAATGATATTTGCTGGGCAACATATTATCGACATGTAAAGAATTATTTTCATGCAGTTCTTTGCACAAGACCAAATAAACACCACTAAACACCTTAACAATATCCATCATTTGTAATAAAGTACATTCAGCCTCACAGATTTATCTTTATATGGACAACTTTTCTGACCTGGTCAGTTTGCTCAGTAGCTCACTTTGTTGTACTTGTGATGGAGAGCATTTGGGTTTGAGTCTGGTGATTCAAGTTTCCACAAAAGAGATAAAAGCAATGTAAAATAAAGGTTTATCTATGTGGTCGCAGTGCACTTTTCTCTTACATTTGCTTTTGAAAACAATATTGGTTGGTTTTAGTGAAGGGTGAATCGCTATACGACAAGCCCTGCCTTCTCATGGATATTTACAAGAAGGAAGAGTATCTAAAACGTACAATAAAATGTGTTTTCACAGATCTGTGACATCAGTCTGCCTGTATGTGAAATGTATTAACAGATCTCTTATTTTTATTATTATTTAGTTTATGTGACTTTGGAATTTCTTATTTTGGGATATATACATATCAAATTACAATTACAGCTTCTAATAAATGTACATTGTGTCATTTAGAATTAGTTTTAAATCTTATTTTGGTCAAAATAATAATAATAATAAAAATAGAAATTTTATTGCAACTCACTAGACATTTAAACTTTGAAGCTGCCATGAAGCATGCAAGCAGCATCGCAAAATAATTTTTGCAATTTACAGTCTTTACAACCAAGCATTAGCAGTTTGCTGGAGACGATATAGTAACTCCATGGCTGATTATTCTCATAGATTCTGTAACTGCCCAGCAATCCAATCTTATCGGTTAATGGTGATCACAGAAAATGAATCAATAATGGGTTTTGAGATTGATCATTGCTTTGAAACTATCTACTTAGGAAACATGCCAACTGACTTTAATGCTCAAGACAAATACATCCTTAAAGCGTTACTGGTTGCTAGATAAATTATATAAGAATTGGTCGAAATGGTTATTGCATACAGGAAATGAATAGTCCATAAGTCACAATAGATTGTTTTGCAACGGGTATACCATGATTCTTGTTTGCCTAAATATGTGAGGTATTTACTGAGCATTGTGGAATTTAATCTGCCGTGCCATATACATAGCACTTGAATTAACATTTATTTTACTCGTTCTAATAATTATTTTACTTTTAATTTCTGAAGGGGAATTGTAAGCTCTATTAAGAATGTAACTGTTTAACTGTTATAAAAGTCACTGTAAAAAATGCTGGGTTCCTCACAATTCCTTCATGTTGCCCCAACACAAAACAATTAAGTTAACATTCATTTTAACAAATTTAAGTGGATTGAACATAAAACAATTAAGTTGTCCCCCCAAAAAACTTAAGAATTGTGTTGTTTCAACTCATTTTAAATAAGTAGTGAATGCCATTTTCTTAGTCTAAGAATGATGTAAGAGCTGTATACAATGTCTCTGGTGACCTGTTTGTTCCGTTCTTTATGTCTCTATTTATTATTATTATTTATTTTTGTGCTAAAATTTGGCAAAATAAATAAAAATAAAAGTAAAAAAAACTGTTATATATACAGTAGTTACATATAGTTTTTGCAAAGATTTTGCCACATGCACATTTTTTCTAGAGTTTGCACTGGAGTCAGATAATATCCCTTTAGCATGCATGATGCAATCATTTTATAGATATGGTTCCTCAAAGAACCCTTTAGAGAATGATTGTGTAAAGAACCATTTTACACCCTTTGTGCAATGGAAAGTTTTTATGGGTTTTACAGGTTCTTTATGAAACTGCTAATGCCAATAAAGAACTAGAGTTTTTTTCCCTAAAAGTATTCAAAAAAACCAAAAAAAACCCACAAACATTCATTTAGAAAACAAAAGGTCTATTAACTGGCACACAAACACAGACTTGACTTGTGCGAAATCTTCAGTGTGTTATCTTGACAAAACAAACATAGATAGAATGAGTCACACATATGCCCTGCAGATATTTATTGGCTTTATTCAGCTGCGATTCTTGTCAGCAAAGATAATGCAGTTTGACAGGCTTGCTTTGATTCCAGCCATCAACTATTCTTCAGTCCTTGAGTCTTTGTTTGACTTAAAAATGCGAAGTGAAAGCCACATCTGTTACTAATGCTGGAATATGCTTTTGTTTGAGCGAGTGAGTGCAAATGTGTTTGTATGTGGCATATCAGTGCAAAAACAAAAACAAAAAAAACCACCCACAATACACTTTAAATCACCAGCTAAATGTGCTGAAATAACTTAATTAGGTCGTTGGTATTCTTTTCAACTGAAATGCATGCAACAAAATTGGGTGTTTTGGTGAATTTTGAACTGCGTGCAGCTCTTTGGAATGAAGAGATGCGTTCGATTTGAGAGATGTGCAAGCTTGAATAAAAGCCAATAGATAAACACACAGCGAGAGTACATTAGTATGGGGTAGTATGCAAAGTAGTTTACGGATCCACATCTTCCCAAATCCACAACTTTACTCAGGAGAGAGAAACAACATAAATCGGACCAGGCCCCCCACTCCAAATGCATTCATTACACACTGCTTCTGTCATAAAAAACTGAATTGAACAAGATGTACTGTATGAAAAACAAAACATCAGAATTGTGAGATGATAGAAAAGGGGATATTTTCTTTTGATAAAAAAATAAATAAAAACAAATAAAGCACCAATGTTGAGTCTGCGTTGTGCGCAATTTTGCTTCTCAAGTAAATCTACTTTTATAGAAAATTTCAATGTTTTTTTTTTTGTTTTTTTTTGTTGTTTTTTACTGGAAGCCCATTTCCGACAAATGATTTAAAAAAAACAAACAAACTCCTAAAAAATAATTCCTAGGGGGGAAGTGAGATAAAAGGAAACCAAAACTTTTTAAATTTAACTTTAAACATGGAAGGAACAAGTTTTGTGTATTCAATTCAATCTGAATTATTCCACTGGCTTATTTTATTTTTTTCTAATTAGGACTTTAGACTCTTTTGCCATTCTGACTCATGGTAACAAATTATAAGATATACAGTTAAAAAAAAAGTCAGTATTCAATTATACCAGTATTAGTATTAGCAATAATTGTTGAGATACTCTGTTAAAACGGTAATAGGACAGTATTTTGTGTTAGTTTATTTCATAACAATACAAAGAAAGGCCCTTTTCTTTTTGTCAGTTTTCTCTTGTTTAATGGGTAGTTAAGGAGATTAGAATTGCTGCTTTGTTTAAAATCTTTATTTTTGTTCCAGGTAAGAGGCACTTAAAATTAGTTAGCGTACCTTGTTTTGTTTGTTGTTTTGGCCTTTAGTTCTCTTACAACCTTTTTCACTGGATATATATTTATGTTAAATAAACATATTAACCTTTTTGACAACTTGGCCTGTGTGTGTGTATGTGTGTGCTTGGTGAGCAGGAAAGGGGACTCCGGGTGACCTCTTTTATCATCCTTATTTTATGTGCATAGAGAGTCATCCTTATTTTATGTGCATAGTGCGATGCTTCCACTACATAACAATATAAAAAAATAATTGACTTTTTAATTTTAAAATGAGCTAATTTCTGTAGAAATAACACATTTGCCATCAAAAATGTAAACAACATATACACACAAAAGTAGCACAGACTTGAAGAACACTGTATGTACCGCAAGAAAAAACAAACAATTTTTTTTTTAAGTTGGAATTGTGAGATATAGGCTTACAAAAAAGTGGTGACAATTAAAAAAAACTGTTTAAATTGTAGAATATAATATGTTAAAACAAATTTTGACTTGATTTCTCATAATTGTGAGATATAAAATGAGCATTCTGAGGAAAGCCTAACTAACTCATTTCCATAGCAGAAAAAAGCCTCTATAACAAATCCACAGAAAATATATAATTGCAGCAAAACAAATAAAACAGCAATTACATAAAAAAAAAGAAAAGAAAAGAAGAATAAGTTTACACAAAGCTTTCTGGTCGCTGTTGAAATTGGCTTTTGAACGAAGAGCTACAGTTAATTTGAGATACAAACAATGCAAGCTGGAATAAAAAAAACCTACAAATAAACACACATTACAATGAGGTAGTTTGCAAAAAGTAGTTCACAGATCCACATCTTCCTAAACCCTCAGGAGAGAGAAACAGCACAAACCAAAGACGACCAGAATAATACCAATCTATAACTCCACTCCAAATACATTCATTTCACTCTGTTTTTGTCATCCAAAAAAAAAAAAAAAACCTTCTTGAAAATAACTGGAGTCAGCACAGAATCGAAGAAGGGAGGGAAAGAGAAAAATGGAGTGCGAGATCGGCAGAGTAGAACTGTATTAGCAGTTAAGGCTATAGCGCACGGAGGATCATTTGGTTCCTGAAACGAGCTGCCGAACCCAAACACACAGCAGCCTCATTACATATATGGTTATAAACAGGATTAATGCAATCACAGCTCAATAAAAACCTCCAGCAATGTGCTCCACACAATGTGCTCTTCACTGAGCCAAAACCCTAATTCGCACTGATGTAATAGAAGTGTTTAGCTCCTGGGACACAGACGCTCATTAAAAACAATGTTTATTCAAGTCGATTAAACAGCAGCGATGATAAATTAGCAACATTATTGACCTTATTCGTCACCCAAAGGTAAAACAACACAACAACAACAATACATTTACTCTTCCCATACCCGCAATTCAATTCGCACGCCGCTCGCTCTGATCTTTAGCCCACTGGATTTGCACGCGGAAAGAGAAATATGGGATTGGGAGAAAATCGCTTTTTGAAAATAATAATAAGTAAACAAGCCTCCCCACCACAGGCTTTTGCTCTGATCATATAAAGGAGAGAGCACGCAAATGATTCATTCCACTGAATAATGTCTATTAAACAGTCTCAGGGGATAATAATGTTAATATATCATATTTATAAGTTCATTGAAGCATAAATGAAGTGTTGCTTTGGAGTGTGGTTGGCTGTTATCCACATCTTCCACACATGCTCAATGGGAAGGAGGAGAAACGCAGAACAACTAGTTCTGTAAATGGTTCTGTTTGTTGTTTTATGTTTTTTTTTTTTTTTCCAGTAAAAACACATGCACTTATGTTTTAAAATAAGATATATTAAAAAACTTGAATGCGTTTCAACAAATTTCATTTTCTCAACTACTCTTCTAACATGGGGAGACATTAAAAAGTACTTTAAAATTCCAGCTAATATCTCTTTGTTCTCACCTATTGTTTTTAACCCTGATTTCCCAGTATCTTTGCAAAATATTGGTCTTTCAAATTGGTCCAAATCAGGGATTCTAAAATTATCGCGCCTCTTTACAGGCAGTACACTTAAATCTTTCCAGGAAATTTCAAACCAATATAATATACCACAATCCAATTTTTTTTAATACCTTCAGCTGCGTCATTTCATAAAATCTTTATCCGATAAGAGCAAACTGAGATTTGAACTTGCTGCCATAGAGCAAATTGTAACAAGCAGTTTTTCCACGGGGCAAATATCCAAAACATACAAAGCTCTGTCTAACTCATGTACTTCTTCTTTCGAGAGTTTGAAGAGTGTGTGGGAAAAAGATTTAGGTCACGAAATTGAAGATACAGATTGGTCTGAAATATGTAACAATTTGTTTTGCTAAATGTACTACATTGAGTGTTCTTGAACTCAACTATAAATTCATTAACAGAGTTTATCTTACACCCTTAGGTCTGAAAAAGATTCACAGAAACTCCTCTGATCTTTGTTTTAACTGTAAAAAATGCAAAGGGTCATTCCTTTACTGTTTCTGGTATTGTGACAAAATCATCTCTTCTTGGAAGAAAATACTTCATTTTCTACAAGGACTCTTTAAGTATTTAAAACTTTAAGTAGATAAAATTTAGTTTTTCTCCAGAATTGTATTTGTTAAGTGGTGGAGTAGAGAATGTGTTGGACTCCCACACCAAGCATTTGTTTTTAATCTTGGTTTATCTGGCAAAGAAATGTATACTTTTATTGTGGTCATCTCCTCAGGTACCCTCCTTTAAAATGTGGTTGTCTCAAGTATGTACGCTATTTCCACTCGAGAAACTCACCTATGACATACATCAAAAGTCTGATGATTTTTGGCAGTTACATTAATAATTTATCCTGATTCTGTATTCTATGGTGCATATTTAGCTCCTTGCCTGACTGTATTATCCTGTTTACTTATTAGTATATTTCCCATTATTTCCTACTGTATAGCTGAGACTGTATTTGTATGTCCTGATGTATTAAAATAACAAAAAATTATTAACAAAAAAAATAAATAAAAATAAAATAAAAATAAGATATATTTATTTCAGATGCAAATGCGCACAGTAAAAACAAAATAAAACTAAACTAAACTAAACAAAGCAAAAAAACTAAACTAAACTAAAAACTAAACTAAAAACAAAACAAAACATAAAACTAAGCTAAACAAACTAAAAAATAAACTAAACTAAACTAAAAACAAAACAAAACACAAAACTAAGCTAAACAAACTAAAAAATAAACTAAACTAAACTAAAAACAAAACAAAACTAAACTAAACTAAAAACAAAACAAAACACAAAACTAAGCTAAACAAACTAAAAACTAAACTAAACTAAAAACTAAACTAAACTAAACTAAACTAAACTAAACTAAAAACAAAACAAAACAAAACAAAACTAAAAACAAAACTAAACTAAACTAAAAACTAAACTAAACCAAAGATTATACAATACACAAGACATGTCACTCGTATAGTTTTGAATGGGGAAAAGTGTAATGGTCAATTATCGATCGATATAGACTGACGTTTATCCGGGGGAAAAGCATGTGCTTTTATGACAGTTTGGTGGTCAACAAACGCACTGGAATCTCAGTAAATACTTGCTTCACAGACATAAGAAATATATCTAAAAAAAGCTTGAAGTCTGCGCTTTTAAATGAACCAAGTGCACTTGAAAACAAAAGTTTTTTGGTTTTGTAATCTGTATGAAACGAACGCGAGGTACAGTCCGTCCTGTCAAACGCACATCACATGACAGCAGCAACTACTCAAACGCCCACAAACTTGTAAACAAAGAATCACTGTCATTTCTGGAGGAGATTCGCCATCAAGACCAAGTTGTGAATTACTTTAGTTGACCAGCGCGATCAGACAAAGCATTATCTAGAGGGTGATAATGTGTAGAACGGCCATAAATGAGTTTTTTTTTTTTTTGGTTAACACGAGCGAACAGTTCGTGCGGCGCCGCGTTTGATTTGAGTTGAATATGAAACACTTTGAAGAGATTTTGTATGAAACAGGGACGCCTGTACAGACATCTTTATGATCCGTCCATGCGTGATCATAGAGATAACCAGATGACTGGCTAGAAATTGCAACAGTAGTGGGAAAGGAAGAAAGTTTTTGTTAAAAAGCTTAGAAAAACTTGAAGGATAAGTTTGTTAAAACCAAAAAGAGAGGCCTGCGTGGTTTTAATACACAATTACAGAATATGTTTTTCCACCATTCATAGGTTTTACACTAATGTATAATATTACAATTTTGAATTTTAAACAATTTAATATTTACAAAACTAAAATGAAGTCACAAGTTATTTCTTTGGTATTAACTGGAAAATAATAGTTGAACCTATCGGTTTACAATATACTCATGCCCTGTTTTTCTAGGCTTTATTGGTGATAATGGTCAGGAATGTCGGACCATTATTGCCTTTTTAGCATATCAGTAGAGGACAAACTAGCCAGACAGTAATGTGTGAATTGTTGAGTGGGTTAAATAAAAAAAAGTCTTTAGTTTTTAGATTTTTAGTAAGTGTACCATAATAAAAAATATATTTGTAGAGCAGCCCATGTTCTGTTGTCATTGATATTTAACTTTAAAAGGTAGAACTGTTGGAGATATGAACAAAAGCAAGTGATGCATCAAAGTTTGAATTAAAAAAATCTTGAATGGTTATAAAAATCTTTATAATCATTAAAATAATATCTAAAAATAATTAGTTTAAAAATCTTGATTGATATTAATGACATGACGTAGATCCGGAAACTTCCTATTGTTTATCCGTCTGATTTTACAGTGGGTTTCTTTTGACCGCCCCCTGTCGTTTTAAAGAATATTACAACGGCGAACGCGTCAAGTATAAAAGCCTCGTCCGTTTCATGAGGTGCGCGCGCAGTCAGTGGAGGTCCACGACGTGGCGCCAGGCGAAAGTATAAATCAGGCTTTAAAGGGACTTTAACTAGAAACAAAACAAAACAAAAAACAAAACTTTAATTAACTTTATTCATTTTAAATACTTAGATTTTTAATATATAAATTTAGAAGGAAAATGTTCTGAGTATATTACTTCAATTCAATCTTAAATATCGAACTTTTTCCCCCTTATTATTTTGCCTTGATTTCTTGTAATTGTGACTGTAGGCTCTCTTGCCATTCTGACTTATGATAACAAATTTTAAGATATCAAGTAAAAACAGTCAATAATAGATGTTTACAAATCAATAGCTGCAAGATAGCAGGATATAATTAACATTTTAATTCAATAGTTGACACATTTATGTAGCTTCTGTATAAAACACTAATAAAAAGTATAATCGGAAGCAAACAATTACAATTCACCAATACAAACATCTACAACTACAAAACAAATTTGTATGGAACAGTATCTAAAAAAAACAAAAACAAAAAAAACAATACAATAAAATAAAATTCTCTTTCTCTACAGCCACAACATAAATCACTGCTGCTGTGAAGCATAAGGTTTACATAAAGCTTTCTGGGAAGAGCACATACTCTTCTCACAGTAAAAGAGCTCAATATAATATTCATGACTTCAGCAAAAACCACTGGCCCTGTACTAAGTTTCAGTTTTGAGTTTTTCGTAGACTTCGGGCTTTATCAATAATTCAAACCGCTAATAGCCAGACCACCACACAATCTCGAAAAAGAACTCGCACATTTCCACACAACTGGAACATCTGTCAATCACACATATACAATCCCCGACCACAGTGAGTTCATTTATGTACAGTATTTTGGCTAATCTGATAATGCATAAAAGTGCAGCACTCTCATGCAAAATCACGGTAATTTCCCACCATAAACAGTGCCGCTAATGGCCTTCAAATTGCATTTCAGTGCTTTTTATGTAAATGCATTTCACCACAAATCCCGTCTAAATGACATGCTTAATGATCTCCCAAGCTTTTCTCCGTTACATCACCATGATGTTTTCTTCACTGCAGCGCTCTGCATGTGAAGGTGAACTTTCCAAAGTCATTAAAGCACAAATGTTGCATGTTTCTTTAATGAGAATGGATGACAGCGGACCGAGCTGCCCTCTTTAGATCGAGAGCTAGATAAAGAAAGGACTCGATATGATCGCAATCTAAGGAAAACTTACAAGCGAGTGATGTGGAGCCAGGAGATACGGCAAAATCTCTCGATTTATGTAGAGAGTCCGGAGAAAGAGCTTTGTGTGGCTTTGAGCGAAGTGCCATTTAAAGGTCGGAGATGTGTACTTACAGAACTAAGTGTGACTGGCAGACTTATTTCAGGCCTTTATTGAAACAATGTGAAAACGCTGTGGTAAATCTAAATGACTGGAGTGTGGTGAACGCTCAGGGGAGTCTGCTTGATACCAATTTTTTATTTTTTTTATAAAAAGAAACAAATCTCTGACAAGACAACAAATCCTGGTGCTATCGAGATATTAAGATCCTATCGCAGGGGGGTCTGTGTCTTAATTAAGTTTCACACGTCGTTTGGACGGTGTCCGACTGATTCGGGTCCCATCAAGATTCCCGGTTGCCAGCTCTTTGAGGATTATCGCATGCTTTTACAAAAGCAAAATCAGATCTGAGAAGCAGTGAAGTGTTAAATAGATCTAATGGCACAAAAACATAGTGCTTATAAGTGGTGTAATTTTTTAACACCAACACGTCCCGGGATCTCAGAGACTAATTTGAGCCTTGTTTGCATTTTGAGAGTTTTTGAGTCAGAATTCAATCTGTTTATACACTTAATGGATCTTCCTGATCTTGTTGAGAACAGATCATCAGTGCACATTAAAGTAGTATTTAATTCAAATCACTCCAGACACTAAATTTAGGTACTGGTTTAACACATTTGCATGCAATATGGGCTAACTCCACATTACTGTTTCATAATCCAATTGAATTTGGATGAACATACAATAAAGTCTATCATTTTTCTAAACCTACTCTATATGGGTTTTACAGGCCTGTTTTGAATAGGTTTTGAATTTTGAAAACCATTTTATTTATCAAATGTCCTTCAATGTTGGTAATGTGTTTTTGTTTGCACAACAATGTAGCTACATGTACATTGTGCAGTTTGTGCTCAGTTGTTAGAAGAACATTTCAGATGGCACTAAGCCATATAGTGCATAAAAAACACAAATAAACAAAACAAAAATATTTACATATATATTTAAATTTATATATAATTTTTATCATATACACATTTTATATCTAAATAAAACTACAAATTTGATCAAATATTTGCATGCATGTGTTCATTTATATATATAATAAATAAATACCCTACACACACATTTTCTGTAAATAAAAAACAACAACAACTGTATTTTGGATGCGATTAATCGTTGCCGAGCACACATATATGTATATGTTACCGGCAATGTGTGAAATCCCAGTATTGTATAGAATGCCTAGGAAAAGTATGCAAAATCTTTACTAAAACTGATATTTCATGCTTTGTCTAAAACCATCAGGCATTCTATACATTTCCTAGGCATTATATAGAAGGAGAAGTATCATTTAGGCAAAGTGTCAGAAGAGCACAACAAATGCCTTTATTGATTCGTCCACTAATTTTTACACAGGTTTTAGCAGCATTGGCTCTTACTTGAGATAATTCATTCAACCGTCGTTGCATGTCAATATGGCATGATTCCGGTTCTGGCACTACACTCCCTTGCGACATGGTCACACAACAATCCATGGTGAAATGTTATGGGAGAGTGTCTGTGGAACCTCAGCCAGATAATATACACTGAAGTCGTGAGAAGAATTATGGCAATATTGTCTGTGATGTGGTAGCAAAACCTCATACCAGCAATACGCTGTCTTACAATAACATTCAACACTCACGCGCTTCGATCGCCATCATCAAACAACGACCCAAGCGCCACCGCCAACATCAGTGGTGGGAAAAATGGCAGGGGCAGTTACATACTTAGAACTCGGCAATCTATAGAATGCCTAGGCAATGTATAAAGTAGCAATCATTCCATACTTTGACTTTTAGGCATTATATACATTTCCTAGGCATTCTATAGAATGCCGGATTTCACACATTGCCTGTAACATATATATATATAAGCAAGTGATGTAAATATATATGAGACTAAGTGATATTTAAAAATATATATTAAAATCACGTAATCATACAGTCTCCACGCCAGACTTGACTGAGTTCGCTCTGACAACCAATCCTTTATCCCTAAAAGCAACTGAAGCTCTGAGCAGATACCTGTACTGTACCGTAATTGAATCCCTTCTCAAACTCTTTCACTTATCACCAAAAAAATAACCCAGAGCAGTCACTTCCGTGTCACATTAACATTTCAATTACCTGATCCTTGTAACAACACAAAGGCAGAAAAAGGGGGGTGTGCAGGGTGCATGAGCAGCTACAGCAGTCCAATTGCACCCCATGAATCATAGCGCATTAAAATGCAGTTTTTCCCTGATTAAGTGAAATGGTGCACGGCAGAACAGAGCCGCAGACAGGCCCAAATGGAGCTGATTTGTTCATGTGGCCTGAAGATAAGCAAAATAGACCACTCAGCTTGTATCGTGCAAACACATACACATGTACTCATCCACATAGTGAAAATACACACACACACACAAAAGATGCCTGATATATTATCTTACCAGCATTTATTATGTCAGTGGGATGCAATATTTTGCTAAATCGTCAAAGAAAAAATGCACTAATGGGAACATACATCAGCAGTACTAGACCAACATTGAGGATTGCGGTTTCATTTTAAAGGCAAAAACTGTTGACTACAGATTTGTTTGCTTTTTCACAGAATGTGTGAAATGTTACCTGCAAATAGAGGCATGGCACTGTTTGTATCTTACCTGAAGGTGATATCATCCTCCAGACAATGGCAGGTTCTGGTTTTCCATTAGCCAGGCACATTAAAGTGACATTGGAGCCTTCATTCACCACAAGGTCTTTCGAAAGGTTCACGATCTTTGGAGGAACTGAAAAACAAATAGCAAGAGTTGTGTTAATAGAAATAAGTAAAAATAAATAAATTAATAAATTAATAAATAAATTAATAAATTAATAAATTAATAAATTAATAAATTAATAAATTAATAAATTAATAAATTAATAAATTAATAAATTAATAAATTAATTTTAATGTCCCCAGTCGATAATAATACAATAATATGGAATACTCTACTATTTTCCACGGAGCATGCAATCATATATTATATGTTTAATACATTTTACATCATTAAATTAATGAACTAATATGCTCATCAGGTATATTGAAGCAACTTTTTTTTATTAAATCATCACTTTTTATTTTTTGAAAATATATTATTCAAATAGTGAATGTGTCTAGTTGAAAATGATACACTCTTTATCTTTAAAACAGACTTCTACAGTTACAAACAAATGCTATACTGTATGTTCAATAAATGTTCAACTGGTGAATATACACATTAGGTATGCTAAAGAAATGATTTAGATCAAATCATTCATCTTTTTATGTGTTATGGGGAAAAAAAACAGTCCAATGTCTCACAATTACCCACTTTCCACCAAGACATTTTGAGTGCTGGTTTTAAATAATTTCTTTGTCTTTTGACAACCAAAAAGGTTCTTATGTAGCACCAAAACACTGCTAGGCTAGGAGTAATACTTCCATACACAGTCTGAGGTGGGAATTTCAGCAGTGAAATTACCCACTTCCAAATTGTAAATATTTCATAACATTTCATTTTTTGTGCCATTTATGACTAAAACAACAGAATAGAAAATGATAGCTATACTAATACAGCTGAATAAAAACAAACAACAAATAAATGTCTTTATTATATAATCTTAAATAATCTTTATTAGTAGGGCTCCCACTTATTTTGTGTTGCAAACATACTTGAAAATGTATTTATATGTTTTACATAAGGTAGTCTTGTGTAGCTAGATTTTGGTGGCTTTAAATGGTCAAGGACCACGATGCTATTTGACTGACAGGTTAACCAACCATTAACCTTTAACTTTGTGTTGTCATGTTTATGGGTGTGAAAGTGTCCACAGAATAACAGCCTGGCCAGCATGCGTCATTCATTCACAAAGGTCTTTAAAAGTTTACAACAATGATGCATCAATATTCTTAATGATCTGTCAGCAAAACATATAGGAAACCAATAGGACATGTATGTAGACTCAGACTGAGATAAATGTTATAGCTTTTTGTATCTTACCAGACTTGTTTCCACACTGTAAAAAGTTTAAAGACAAAAAGTTAAGACAACAAATATGTTTATGTTGCTTTAAATTAATTTAATAAGTTAATCAGGTTTCAACTAAAATTTTTAAGTTATGCAAAGTTTAACTTAATAGTTTTAGTCAGTTTGATTGATGTAAGTTGAGATGACTAGAAAAGGTCATTTGACTCAACTAAAAAAATTGAAGGCAGCAAGAATTTTGTTTTTACAGTGCAGGTGGGCTGGTTAAGATTGCTGCAAACTCGACTCCCAGAAATCTTGTATATTTGAACCAATCAGAGGACAACTGAGGATCTGCTGAAGTGTTTCCAGAAAAGTGTGCCATATGCATCAGCCGTTTAGCCACAGGTCTGTGGGCAGTGCTTGACGTGACATCTGAGGCTGAGACTACACATACAGTAAGGTAACTCCACGCTAATCTTGCTGTAGCAACTAGCCGGTGTTTGTGAAGTGTCAAACGATGTGTCTCGCTGATATCTGGGTTCTACAATCTGCCTGGAGTTCACAGGTCGGATGTTTGACTTCTAGCAGCATTCTAGATATTATTCCCACATAGGCAGTAGGGAAAAGAAGGGTTAATGTGACCAACGAGACCAATAGAAACTCTCGAAATGTGTTGAGTGCCATTTTTGAAATACAAATACGTTATTATATATTTTAATCTGTTAAGATTTGAATCTCTGTATGAGCATCTTATTCTCACTTATAATTTGCATCTATACTGTAAAACTAGCCCAAGCTGCACAAACATGGTGGATTCAATTTGTTTGTATGCCAATGCAAGTTCGCAAAATGTTGTGTGTGTGTGTGTGTAATTGGCCCTTACACATTCGCATTGCTGAAGATGAGACATATTGAGTGACGCTAGACCAAAGCAAAGCGGTTCTTAGAAGACTCGCCAGATGAACCAGTTACAAACCAGCAATAGCACTAGCTCTGAACTAGCGCCTGTTTCATGCTGGTGGAAATGGGGTTAGTGATACACAAAACTCTTTATCTTCAAAACAGACTTCCATAATTCAAAAAAAAAGTCAATAACGATACATAATATCTTTAATATAGACTTCCATTGCTGGTCTTCTCTGCAGAGCTTGCAACATTCAATAAATGTGACACTGATAAAGCCAGGTATTATTTTCATGCATAGTCTTTAAAGAGTTCTCCCTCTTCAAGAATTTATATATGTTTCTGTATTGTTTTTGGGGCTTGGTTTTATTCGCACCTGCTTTGGAAAACTTCTAATAAATATTACAGACATATCTGTAACATTTGTTGGGAACTATTTCTATTTGGGGCTGAAAACTGCAAACCAGACACATTTCACAAAGCTGATTTATTGATTGCCTTTGCACTTTGAACACAATTTAAACAGACTGCCGAGAAAGCCACAATTCAAGCCTTTATAAGGGCCTTGCAGATTCAGAATGTCTACAACTCAGCAAAACTAAAGATGGTACAAATACCTTAGTTACCCTACGGGGAACAGCGGTAAAGGGTGTCGACATCTTCACTTCAGGAGAGCAAATGATGATCTACTTGTAAGAACGAGTGCTGAACATTTTCTACAACACTCAAAGAGGATGTGTGATTGAAAATGAACAGTAAACACAAACTTGGATAATAAACGTTGAGGAAACCAGTTATAAACTACTTCAGAACATAAAATGCATGCTAGTCTAACCTATTTAACCCCTATGCAACATTTCTTATAAGTTTAGCATTTAGCATATAAGTTTACTTCATTCTAAAGCACTGATTTAAATGCACGTATAATTTAGCTGTAGTTCTTGGAATAATTTAAAGACTTAAAATACAAATTTCTGTACAGTTGAAGTAAGAATTTTCCCCAATTTCTGTTTAACAGAGAGAAGATTTTTTTTCAACACATTTCTAAATATAATAGTTTTAATAACTAATTTCTAATAATTGATTCTTTGCTCCATTAAATATCACCTGAGAAATATTTGAAAAAGAATAAATATTTCACAAAGTGGTAAATAATATTTCCCTCAACTCAGGGCTTAATTTGTGCCGGAACAAGCCAGATCCGGCACCTCATTTTACCGATGCCCCTCCTCACACGCACCCCCCCACCCCCACCCCGGCTCTTCACTTTCGTCTTCGACACCTTTCCCTCCTCTGGTAACATGCCGGATCCATTACCCTGATCTGGGACCTCACTGGGATCTTCCGGGACCTCACAATTTACAAATTAAGCACTGCCTCAACTGTATATACACTTAAAACTCTAGTGTCAGTAGGCTTAATTTATCAATCTAACATAGAAACCAGCACAGATCTGAGCACTCAAATTAACTAATGACAAGATTTGCGTGCAACTCATGAAACATTTGTATGCAGCCAATCCTATCGTACGAATGATCACAAGCTGATGGTGGTGGAAAACTGAAACTGAAACTGACTTTTAGGCCTTGAAATAGTCACATTTTAGAGGCCTCATCCCTAGAGTTTACAACATGGAAAAACATAACCGGACCCAAAAGACTAAAAGATCTTGGAAGAACCAATGTGTGTTATTTGGTCTCCTGAAAACTAAAATAAAAGGAAGACAAAATGCAATTTGGGGCCAGATCTGCTATTGCCTAGATTTGATGACAGTCACAATTATTTGTTTAATAACATATAAATAATAATCATCTGAACCGGGGGGTCACCAAACTTGTTCCTGGAAGGCCAGTGTCCTGCAGAGTTTAGCTCCAACCCCAATCAAACACACTTAAACCAGTTAATTAAGGTCTTACCAGGTATACTTGAAACTTCCAGACAGGTGTTGATGCAAGTTGGAGCTAAACTCTTAGGGACACCAGGACCGAGATTGGCGACCACTGATCTAAACTATCACCCTGCAAATAGGTAAGAAGGCTTTTAATATTTTAATTTTAATTTTAATTACCTGAATATATCTCAGCAGTAGTTTAAAGTAGGCTAATGTCACGAAAGAAACATTGATCTTACACCACATATAGTGTACAGTTTTTCAAACAAATTATACTGTCATACAATTAGGCCTATGTAATAATAAAATGTTAGCGTAATATTGTATATGAAATGATAATGAAAATTATATGTAATGAAAAATTGCACCAAATTCTTTTTTGGTTCATTAAATTAAACAAAATACAAATAACTAACTAGACCTTCACACTAACTGAAAAACAATCAAACAAAAAAAAAACTTGCACAGACTAGCTGAGACTAGACCTGACATCATAGCCACTGCTCATGTCCATATTCATAAATTCCAAGTTGTGGGTTGAAATAACATAAGCCCACTTTCTGTATTACAATAATTTCGTATATAAGTATCTTTTGTCAACACATTATGTTATAATGCATTAAATCAAACAAAAGTAACATGAAAAACATTTACACTGTATCTAAAAATATGTAATCTAAAGCTCCTTTGAAATTCCTATTTATTTAAGAATCCTGAAAAATGCACCATGCAGCACAAACATGTTCAACAATGATTTGATTGTTAAACATTCTTTTTGTTTACATGCAAACTTGTGCATATAGGGATTAACACTGCTGCCTTTCAAAAACATAAATAAAAAAATGACCACATAATTTCATAAAACAATAATGAAACAATTAATTTCAGCAATTACACATAATTGATTAAATAGCGAAAACAAAAAAAATTCTGACATGAAAAAAAAAAATAAAAATGAATCACTGAATATTTAACAATAGCATGGGCAGCGTTTCTTCTTTCTGGTTATTATGAACAACCTTGAAGACAGCATTATTATGGATATTCAAATGAGTTTGTTAGGGGATCAAGAGGAACCAAGATCATTGGGCTTTTGCTTTCGGCACAGAGACACCCTGAGGATTTCACACATACTATTTTTGAGTACAGTACCATGAATCCCTCCAACACCTTGACAAAGTATTCCCTCACAGAACCATTGCTCATATTATAAAAATCATTCTGCAACATAAAGGTCAGGGAAGTTAAAGGTCAGTTCAGTATAATATTTCCAATCTCTAGAGAGCATGCTGCACTTTTGCCTCGATGATAGCCAGAAAAATATGTTTGACTTGACTGCGTAACGGCAGAATAAAGTCCTTTAGTGGCTATTAACTAATTCCCTCCACTGTAAATGAAGATCCACAATAAGCTGTAGCTGAAAAATTAATTCAATAAATGCCTCCGGGCGGCGTACGGTATCTCTTTCCTTGAAACGCAACAAAACAAAAGCCGCAGTGTATGAACACGTCGCTATAAACAATTAGCATCATCATTAGCCCCTCATAAGTGATGTTCTCAATAAATGTAATAATAGGTGGCACTGATGGCGTGATCAGAAAAACAGCAGTGTCGTTGTTCTACCATTGAATACAGATGTTATTTTGACACGTGTTCTCTGTCAAGAGGTTTGCGTTTGCATTTCAAAGCCGAGACAATTTAACAAAGGTTGCCTTCACCGTCTAAGACGCTTCCAACAAAGCCAGGCAGTACCAGTGTTTTATCTTGTTTAACTGGCTAAAGACATGTTCCTCTAGAGACGCAAGGGTATAAATAATTCATTTTAACGTCAGTTCAATGTACGTCCTTTTCATACGTGACAGAAAGTCACGTTTTTTGTGTTGCTTTGTCATTTTTTATGTGTTATTGAGGTTAACATTCATTGTTTGTCACATACATGGTAACAATTATTGTTTAGGCATTAAAGATGAAATTTAAGTCACGTCAAGCTTGGAATACAACAATAAAATGTACTTTTTAAAGACATATTTAATACTTTAACAGTCATCATAACCACTGGGTTCACCTTTTGTCCATAGGTAATCATTCATTTTCCTTCAGCTTAGCCTCTATTTCAGAGGTCGCCACAGTGGAATGAACCACCAGCTATTCCAGCATATGTTATACGCAGCGGATGCCCTTCCAGCCGAAACCCAGTACTGGGAAACTCCCATACACTCAGATTTACACACACTCATACACTACGGCCAATCTAGTTAATCCAATTCACCTATTGCGCATGTCTTTGGATTGTGGGGGAAACCAGAGCACCCGCAGGAAACCCACGCAAACACGAAGAGAAGATGCAAACTCCACACAGAAATGCCAACTGGCCCAGCTGGGACTCGAACAAGTGACCTTCTTGCTGTGGGGCAACAGTGCTAACCACTGAGCCACCGTGCTGCAGAATGTAACCTAGTCAGCACTAATACAGCACTAACTTTGCAGTTAATAAACACTTTGAAATTTGAATATTTAGATGTATTATTGAGCAGCAAATCAGTATATTAATATGATTTCAGAAATATCATGTGACACTAAAGACTGGAGAAATGTTGCTCAAAAATTTAGTTGTGCATCTCAAAAATCTTTTTTATGAAATAAATACATAAATAAATAAATATAAAAATATATATATTACAGAACTTTTTCCAAAGGGCAGCACAGTGGGTAGCGCTGTCGGTTCGCCTCACAGCAAGAAGGTCGCTGGTTCGAGCCTCGGCTGGGTCAGTTGGCATTTCTGTGTGGAGTCTGCATGTTCTCCCAGTGTTCACGTGGGTTTCCTCCGGGTGCTCCAGTTTCCCCCACAAGTCCAAAGACATGCGCTATAGGTGAATTGGGTAAGCTAAATTGTCCTTAGTGTATGTGTGTGAATGAGAGTGTATGGGTGTTTCCCAGTGATGGGTTGCAGCTGGAAGGTCATCGGTTGCGTTAAAACATATGCTGGGATAGTCGGCGGTTCATTCCGCTGTGATGATCCCTGATTAATAAAGGGACTAATCCGAAAAGAAAATGAATGAATGAACTTTTTCCAAAAATTTTAGATGGTGTGGTAGGCAAGATTAGTGTTAAAAAATACAAAATCTCAACCTAATAACAACACTAAAGACTTTTTATTATCCTTTGTAAATTAAGGCATACATTAAAGGTCAAATCACACTCACAGAATGCGACTTTACTTTGCGTTTCATCATATTCATGTTTCCCCCTGTTGGTGTGTGTTGGCATCTGTCAGTGATAAGTTTTTTGCTCAATGTTTGAGAAGTGGCATGTTGTAATTGGTGATTTTGGATTGGTACGGTGTGAAATTTGAAATAACAATTATGAGACTAACTATGAATTCATATTTTAAATGACTCCCAGCCCCACTTTAAACCTTTTCTTAAATTTAAATTGCTGCATTTGAGCACAGCTTTTTGAAGGAATTCATTACTTGCATAATAACAATGCAAGACAAAAAATAAAATGCTAAAAACTTCATCTAAATGCTAAATCCAGCGTCAAGGGCTGTACATTTGATTATCTGCAGCCTAGAATGTTAAATGTGTTTTGCTCACTGTTCTAAATATGGCAAGCATAAAGTCATCTTGAAAAACACACACAAATCTCTGCACAGCATTTAGAGCCTCCACAGCTTTTTTTTAACAGCAGCTTCCAGCACACAAGCTCTGTTTATCGGGAAACTGTAACAGTCACCAAAGGAACCATATGAAAGTTAATAAGAGAACTGTTTACAGCGGCACTGTGACCCTCTGTATGACAATGACAGTCAGAGTGAGGAATGATTCTATCACTGCGTTTATGACTTGTGTCTTGGAACGATAGCGTGTATCTTTGTGAGCCATATTTCTGATATGGATGGCCGGAATGCAACTCAAAGCCATTTTCAAAGCCAATAAAGGGCTTACAATGACTGTTCTCCCTTTATGCTGCACAGACTCGCATACAGTCAGTTTTAGGATGTGTATGTGTGCGCGAATGTGTGTGCGTGTGTGTCTGTCCCGCCAGATTGGATTCTCCAGCCTCCGTATGAGGTAAAGCATGTTAAATTGCATTTTAATAGAGTCGTACCATCCTCTTACTTTTGATGCCGGATTTCTGAGCTTCAAAGGGATCTTCAGTTGACAGGAGGAGCAATTGAATAGAAATAACTCAGCATATCGTAGTCTATTCCCAAGATTTGACCCAGCTGAAATGTGGGAATCCTCAGTGAGGTGTGATGTGAATGATCAAATATTAATCTGAATCTCACTAGAAAATACAAAACAAACAAACACACAAAAAAGATTAAGCGTAAATAGAATACGAGAGTATGATTTTTGATTTTAGAGCTTGGGTATGGTTGAACAAAAGGACAAAATTCTGGCAGACCAGATCAACTAGCAATTTCTCAACAATCTAGTAATGAGCACTTCATTATGATGATCAGCAGCAACTGAGAGCACCATTAATACGGTTAAGATTATTCCACTTATCGCAAAATCATCTCCGCTAATTGTTTTAGACAAAAAAAGAATAAAAAAAATATAATAAAAGGACTGACATTTATCCAAGCCATTATTCTATATTACAATCCACTCAAGGGCTTTTTATTTTTATTAATTTATAAAATAATTTTAAAATGATAAAAGCTGTCTGCCTGACTGTCTATCTTATCTACCTTTTTTTATCTACTATTTTTCTGATAAACATAATTTAGAATTTTTTATTATTTCCCTTGTGGTGACTACAGTAGTGCTGAGCGGTATGAGGGTATATATTGTTACCCCGGAATTAATTGTCATCTGTAATTATATATTTATATATTTTTTTCTGCGACATGTAAATAAGTGCATGTCACATGAAAAAAAGGATTGATTTATTGACTGTGACAACAATAATACAGAGCCTAATTATTATTATTACTATATCCATTTTTCTTCATAATATCGTTCTCAAGCAGCCTTCTGCTGGGTCCTAGTGCCTGCATAATGAGAAATGTATTTAGGGGGTGCTGTGTTACACTAATAAAAATACACAAAAATAAAACATAAAACTAGTTCTATCTCAGAACAAAATATGAATTGGTGTCAAAGTCACACGTCTGATTTTAATTTAGCATGAGAAGCTAACACTTATGTGCAATAAAAATAAAACCAAACTCTGTAAATTAACCAATAAATTAACACTTCTCAAAAACACACAAACTGAAAAGATATCGGCATCAACTCAGCTAAAAGGAGTTTGAAAATCCAATATTATGCATACCCTACTATATACCCTACTTTATAAGTGAAGTCTTTATTATAACCTTTTTTTGTTGATTATCTGGAATAACTACCTATGTAAATAACTATATGTGACTATAAAACTAGTCTTACGTTGCACAGCTATATGTTTGCCAATAGGCAAAATGCATTAAATAAATGTTTTACAAAATGACTGATTTTCATTGAATCAGTCCTCTGCACTTCAATAACTGTCTGGTTTAGCTCAGCTACGAAATCCGACCTCCGAAGACTACATCGAATAGTTCAGACTGCTGAGCGAATCACTGGTACAATCCTCCCTACTCTCCAAGAACTGTACTTATCCAGAGCAAGCAGAAGGGCTGCCAAAACCACTCTGGACCCCTCACACCCAGCACACTGCCTCTTTGAACTTTTACCTTCTGGTCGACGCTACAGAGCACTGTGGACCACAACAGCCCGACACAGAAACAGTTTCTTCCCTCAGGCAATCCATCTCATGAACACTTGATGATAGTAATTATGAAACAAACATCACTACTTGCTATACACTTTTTATACACATAAACACTTATTTAACAACATACTTTACATGCCAATTTGCACATAACAGCTTCCATATAACGTTGTAATATACCTGTACATACACTTGTCAATTTATATATTTGCATTCACTATTTACTTTTATTTTTAAAATATATTTATTATCTGTTTTTTGTCCTGTCTCGCACTGTAGAATCTCTGTCACGAAAACAAATTCCTCGTATGAGTGAACATACCTGGCAACAAAGCTCTTTCTGATTCTGATTTTCTTTTGTGCCAAAACAGATTAGAATAAGCAAAGATCATGTTCCATGCAGGTTTTTTTGTAAATTTCCTACTGCAAAAATATCAAAACATAAACAATTTTTTTTTTATTATTAGTAAAACTCATTCCTGAGTACTTAATTTGGATTGTGATATTTTTGAACCCTCAGATTCTAGATTTTTAAATAGTTGTATCTCTGCTAAATATTGTTCTAACAAACCTAAAAAAGTTTTTTATTCTACTTTTAGATAATGCATAAATCTCAGTTTCCTAAAATTGACACTTATGACTGATTTTGTGGTCTTGGGGTGGACGGTATGACCAAAATTCTATTTCATGGTAAGTAATTTTATTTCATGGTAACAATATATTCCACAATATGTGACCCTGGACCACAATGTTAAAAATATCCGATTTTATTATCCTCATGGGAACATATGTTCCTGAAAATGCAAGTTTTGCATAAAAAAACTAAACAAAACATATTGCACCAAGGTGTTTGAGAGTGTCCAGCTCGTCAAATGTTTAATTCTACACAATGACTATGTGATTATGTTTTGTCACATTTGACCGCTCAGCTGCCAATAAGTCGCAGATATTTATGAGACAACAAAAAGGACAACAAATGGCCTCGTTCCAGCCAGATGAACTCTTCCCCCAAGTGTCCACCGGTGCGGAAGAAACCCGCTCAATACAGCTTCAAACATCAGCGCTCTGCAGCTTTAGAGATTTGTCTGTAAAATGCACAGAAACGTGGATGCCTTCAGTATATGCGGTGACTGCTTTCAATAGATGGTCAATAAAGTCATCAAACGCAAGCACAATTGCAATGCAAACTTCACTTTCTGAATGCCCAAAGCACAAAGTAAATGTAGAAACTTTTGTTAAGCAACCCACAACGATTTTTTCCCAAATTTGAATTCAATACATCAACAATGCAGACTGAAAACAGCAGCAGCTATTGGCAGATTCTGAAACCCTTATGACAGAACTCCTATTTCACTTTTCTCATTTGAATAAAGTTGAACAATTCTCAACTTTCTGATGATTTTCACTGGCTGCTCTGCAGTCAATCCGCCAGGTGAGCCTGTCATTCATCCCAACATGGAAAATGAATGGAAAACTCCCATGCCAGTGGACACATATGGTTAAAAAAATAATATAAAGCCAGTGATTCTGGAAGGAGAGTTTGCTGATAAAGCATGTGCCATCTGAAAATATACTTCCAGTGTGCTATCGCTCAATTCTTGTCATACAGTCATGGAGATGTGTGTCATATTACAGTAAAAGCACATATGGTTTTTTTAAATAAACATGTCAGTGTCGCCACTGTGTTTGAGTTTGGGGAAGAGGAAATCAATCTGCGTTTCATTGCTGTCACAAAAAACCTAAAGACCAGCAGTGGCAGAGCTCCGTTCCAAATGCTAGTGAGCTGCCTCCATGTTTACTGCCAAAATAGGCAGGTGTCTACGAAGACAGCACCCTAAGCACAGAACCACATAAGTGACTGGTTTGGAATGCTCTACATGGGCAGAATAAGGACGGATAATGCGCTGTACAGTGTATTTCATTTCTGGACAGGCTGACAAGCTACAGCTGTGATTTATTTTTAATATTAACTCAATTAAAATAAATTTTTACATTCGATTTTCATTCAAAGTGATGTAGAAATGAGGAACACCACAATCAATTTGTTATTAGAGGTAATAATAGTTTATATAAAATACATAGCACACAGGTTTACCATTATAACAAAATTGTTACAATCAATCAATCAATCAATTAACTCTGACATTACTGGCATTATTCAATTTCAGCTAGTTGGCAAAATCAAATCTAAAATAAAACAAAATTTAAAATATAAACTACATAAATTATAAATATAAATTTAAATGTAAGGGCAACACGGTGGCTCAGTGGTTAGCACTGTCACCTTACAGCAAGAAGGTCGCTGGTTCGAGTCCCGGCTGGGCCAGTTGGCATTTCTGTGTGGAGTTTGCATGTTCTCCCTGTGTTCACGTGGGTTTCCTCCAGGTGCTCCGTTTTCCCCCACAGTCCAAAGACATGCGCTATAGGTGAATTGAATAAACTAAATTGGCCATAGTGTATGAATGTGAATGAGTGTGTATGGATGTTTCCCAGTACTGGGTTGCAGCTGGAAGGGCATCCGCTGTGTAAAACATATGCTGGATAAGTTGGCGGTTCATTCCGCTGTGGCGACTCCTGATGAATAAAGGAACTAAGCTGAAGGAAAATGAATGAATGAAATTGAATGTAAACTTGAATAATAATAATAATAATAATAATAATAATAATAATAATAATAATAATAATAATAATAATTAATAATAATAATAATAATAACAACAACATTCAGTTTTTTTACACGCTCACAGGACAAAAATTGCAAAAATGTTGTATATTTATATTTAAATTAGAAAATGGGCCATTTTGAAAGCAAATGTACTTTAAGGTAATTTTATAAAACCTTTTTGATATTGGGTTAGGGTTAACAAAAAAAATTATATATAATTTGATTTCTCTCCAAAGTATCTTGGAGATACAAAGTATCTTGGAGAAATGGAGCGTGAATGTCTTAAACTTAAAATGTGCTTTAAAAGTCGTAACTTTTCATTTGTGTCTGAACAAGACATGTTTAGAGTTGCTTCCTGGCAATTCTCATGAAATGACCCGTTTCTATTGATTTACATTCATTAATATTTCACACCCTTATGCACTCTTTTACTTCAAAGATCAATAGTTGCCCGATCGATAGAGAAACTAGCCACAATGCACGTGAATACAAATGAAATAACACGCTACGACTCTGTTGTGTACAAACAGCATTCGACTTTGACTTGTTCCTATGTAAAGCTGATATAACGGCTCTGCTCTACACTAAAATAAACATCTACAATATGAATACACAAGGCCCTAATATTTGAAACACAGCTGCGGGAGCGATGTTTGCATCTAGTGAAAATGTCAGATAATCTGACATGCAAATGATGACCTCTTTCAGGCGCTGATTACCATGCAAAGTCTTTAATCATGGAATGAATATTTACTTCATCTGCATTTGCTATACAACACACTCGCTCCATTATGTTTTCTCAAAAATGAGAGAGACTTTTACGAAAAGCAGCTTTTGACATCTTGCAACTCTTAGCTTGAGGGATATCCCAGGATTCAGTGCACTCTCTCCTCATCATAATTTAGGATATAATCCCATCCTCTAGGTGTCTGACGGAAACAAATTAAAGACAAAAGCAGACGGGCTACATCATAGTCCCTCAAGAAAGAGTTTTAACTATGTGAGCTTTTAGGAAATAATGTGTTCACACATTTCTGTGCAAAAGAAAGTGATTTTCACACTTCAAAATGTAAGCGCAGTAATTTGTCGTTTTTCTCCATCAGTGTTTATTTAAAAATGTATTTAGATTTTTTTAACAAGCCATCTTGTATTTTTTTGTGAAGTTTGTGTGCACTAAAACAACCAATCATAAGAAGAAAAAAAAGGGTAAAATATAAACACTGCTTCCAAACTGGTTTACCTACAGCTCAACCCATTTGTGGTAGATATTTGTTGAAAAAAATGCACAAAAGCATGCACATCACTCTAAATGGGAGCTCAGCAAAAAGTGCAAAAAACGTATTCAAAAACACCAAAGCAAAACTCCAAAAACTTCAAAAACTCCAAAAAATACCAATTTATTAAATTAAAAAGGCTAACACAAAGTGTTTAACATTTCGAGCACACATCAGACAGTATTCATCACAGCATGTTGCTCTTTTTATACACTTCCGGATCACATACATTATCATTATCAAATTCACATACTAAAAATAGAAAAAAAAAACACATTAGTAAAAAAAATTTTTTTGGAGCTTTGAATATCGCCTTTTTGAATATATGGTAGATATGTGTCATCTTTTCTGGCAGCTTTTTTCACTTAAAATGTAAAATACACAAACACTCAAAATATCCACCTTAGTGAATATTCTACTGAACAAGCATGTTTAGCTTAGCATAAACCATTGAATCGGATTAGACCATTAGCATCTTGTTAAAAAAAAAAGAAATTTTTTTTTCAATAATTTACCTATTTAAAGATTGATTATTCTGTAGATACATCATGTGCTAAGACAGATGGAAAATTAAAAAGTTGCTGTTTTCTGGGCCGATATTGCTCGGAAATGATATCTCAATGATAATGCTATCGCAATGATAATATGCAGGTAGATCATTTTGAAGCTATATAACTAGGTAACGGTGCTGCTGTTATCTTTACACTTTAGTCAAATTTAATTTCTGAAACCAAATGTAATTTTATAGACAACACATGGTACATGTTATTGTGAGTGCTTTTATATTTTGTTTACAATGGAAAAGCATTAAATATTTACAACAATATTTGAGAAAATAAAGGAAATATCTTGTTTCAATTAAGTATGGAGGAAAAAAGACAGATCAAGGCAAGCAAACAAGCTAATTGTTTATTACTCATATAACTCATACTGGATTAAAAAAAATCCATAAAAAATATAAATATCCACGTTTTTGATAAGCATTCAGGAGCATTTTAACTAACATGGTTCAGACTACGGATCTCTGACAGATTTTTGGGAACACACATCACAACATTCTTTATTATCCGAACGATCCATCGTACTATAGTAGTTCAGCCGCGGGTTACGTCTTTGTTCGGGAAACGCACCTCAGGTAGGAATTCAAAGCCAACTAATTACTTAAAGCTGTCTCTTCATCTTATGCATGGATGGGGAAAGTATTCCAACATGACACACTCCTCATTTAACAGCATTTGGCATACATGATCTAAGCTTGCAAGCAATTTATCCAATAAACACAGCAAACTAACCAATCTTCGACAACAAGAAGCTTAAGCCAAAAGAATATATATATATACTTTTTTTTTGAAGAGAGATGCTCCTGTGAGTGTTTTTGACATGCTACATCTGCAAGAAGAGAATCTGAGAGCGTCATTGTAGCCAACAGCCCCAAGGCATCTGCAGTCTCTCCCTCATAAATGTGGATGGCAGCGGCAGCTTTATGAAGATTAGGAGGAGTTGGCTTTGTTTCCCCTTGACCTTATTATACATCAACAACTGCATGGAGGGAAAATTTGACGGTTCAACTGGTATTCTGAGCGAGACCTCTGGAGCACGGCTATTTTGATTAGCATGAATTAGTTTTGGTGTTAACACGCTTCGCCTCTGCAAACATGATCATAGCACAGTTCCCTCCCACGCTGACACAAAGTGCCGGAGAACATAAATTAATGGCTGTTGTGCGGAAATGCGGATTGAGAATGTGTATATAGTGAAATCAAGGTATTTTTTTTAAATTAAAATAACATTCGTATTATAATGCATTATGGTGTTGGAGGGAGACAGACGGAGAGAAAGAGAAAAACAATGTTCCAAGAGAGACTGAAAAAAAAGCGAGGATGACGATTAAAACATCTTTGAAGTTTAATGGGACTTTGTATTAAAGCACCGTGGTATAAAAATATCACGATTCAGTCTCTGGATGTATATATTAAATAAATAACACTACAGTTTCATATTCTCTTCTTTAGGAAATAAGGCTGTCAGTTTATCATGCTACTTTAGAGTGATTATTTATATAGGAAAATGCCATTTCCATGTTCCATTTGATCTATCTATGATCTAATGATCTAAATATTGTCTGTTTGTTTGCTTGTTTTTGTCAGGTTGATTCATTAAAACAGTTGAATCTTTTACAGTGTTTTTTCAGACTGAAATAATGATGGGATATTTTATAAAACAACACAAAAAGCACTGTGGATATCGGTTCAGTTAAAGGTAGATAACACAACTTGATTGATATTTAAATGTAATTGGATGGCAATTTTCAAAATATATTATGTCAAGACTATTAATTAGGTTACACTGTAAAAATGTGAAATTACAAAACATGTTTTTATGTTACTTTAATTTTAAAACAGTTAATTAGGTTTCTTTATACGTTATACAAAGTTGAACTTAATATTTATAACATAATAGTTTGACTGATGACTAGAAAAGCTCATTTGATTTAACTAAAACATTTTAGGCAGCACTAGTTTTACAGTGTTTTTTTTATGTGACAAGCACTAAGCATTGAAGAATTTTATGAAAAACTAAATGAGATAAAACACAACAATTATAATTTTTTTTTCAAAATACATCGGGACCCTAACAATTGAGGTGAAATATGGAACTGTCCTGGGAAAAACAGGGCTTTTGGTCACCCTATAACCAGATACATATGTGTGGTTTTCTGGCATAGTAAATTTGCTCAGTACGTCTGATCATTCGGTTGAATTACTCTGCATATTTTATAATTAATCGATTAAAATCCATCATATAAAAACTGCTGTGCAATATATGGGTGATTCTAGAAGTGTAGATACATTTTGCGTTTAATAGAATAGATGGGGTTGTCACAATACTGAAATGCGATACCAATCAATACTAAAATATTTTAAACGTCCATTTCCCGCTAACATTTCAGCGCTATTTAGCACGTTCTTAAACAGTGCTGAATTGCCATTGTGTTCACGTGCTCAACAGAAATGACTGTGATTGGCCGTGATGGTCATCAGTTCACTGAACTCGCTCCTGTTAACTGAGTGTAACCACAGATACAGGGACATTGGAGAGTTTAAAATGTCAGTACCGATTGGTACCATATTCCATTATCGTGACAACCCTAAAACCAACAAGTTTTAAAAAAAGAATATAACTTGAATAATAACACAAATGAAATAAAGTTATCTCAAAAAAATACTGTTTGTATGTGTATTTAGGGACATTGTCTTCTAAATATTAAAGTCTCCAACTATACCTATTTCTGTCTTTCAATTGCTGAATCCCACATTCACTTAAATTATCATGAAAAAAATAGATTAAAATTATAATTAAAATAATAAACTTTTTAATGGAAAAAGTCTCATTTGAATATTTTTGTGTTTGTGTTAAACTGTTCTAATATGTTAAAGACATCTATTTTCTGTACTATTTGTGATTTCAGTAATAAAAAATAAATGTTGTGCCTGTCTTTAAATTCTTGTCAACTCTGTTAGATTGGCTGTAAATTGGCATAACAATCTTTAAAGCACATGGCTTTCTCCTGATGTCACTTCCTCTGGCAGGTAACTTGCATTAAGGCATGTCAAATATTCCTCTCTCCTTAATTTTGACAATTATTTAGAATACACTAATAGTAGATTAATTATTTGTCAACTCTGTTATTGTGATATTTTAGTGAATTCTCAGTTCACTTTTTAAAACCAATAATATGATTACAAAAACATAACATTTTGTTTTAGACATGTCATGTGGGATCTGCTTTTGAGGTTAGCATATTGAGCTAAAGGAAAATGTCAACTCTGTTAGTCAACCCTGTTAGTGGTTTAAAAAGTTTAACAATAAGCTAAAGAACAATTAGTAACAAAATCAAATGTTTCATTTATTGTGTCTCTATCACATTTAAGCATTTTGCATTATTTTACGATAACAATGAATTCAGTTAATAATGAAATCAGTTTACTGCGAATTAATCATTTGTTGTTTGTCATTCCAAGTTAAAGAAAATGAATGGAAAATGCCTGAAATGTACCCGCAATTTTAGAACGAGTCGTATAATGAAGCAAAATGCTAAAAATATAGAATACAACATAAACCACAATCCTTGTACTTGAACATTAACATTAAAAGGCTGTTTAGAAAACCTATTTACAGCTTACATTACGGGCAGATGTTGGCTTCTGGTACCTGAAGCTCATTAATAAACAGCAACAGCTTGAAGCGTTGTGTCTTCTTACCGCTTTGACCTGTCTGGAGGCCCCGGTTGCATGCAATTATTCATGTTATCACACTCCACTTCGTTAGAGGACCCATAAATACCATTTAACCCTGCAGGCTTCAGAAACGACAGGGGCACATTCAAGCATCGCCACGTGATTTTTAATAACTTCAGGTGTTTGCAGTGCAGATGCCGTGACCAAGACACCAAACTGCCTGTGGTTATTAAGGATAAGGACACGGTAGTCAGGGAACGCCAAAAGCTTTCGCACCTTCACAGAGAGATGCATTTGGAGCAGAGTGACATTAGACACATGTGGTTTTCTGGAGAGTCGCAGCCTGGGGGAATGTGGTGAAAGATATGGAGACACAGAGTCAAATCTAATGTGACCGAAGAATGTATGAAACTAAAGGTGATAGACAAGGTAAGGCTTTTGCAGAGTTGAATTTACAGTATGTATATATTTTAATTGTCAGTCAAGTTTTCTTCATTAGGAAATTGGTTCAATTAGAACAATTGGCAGGAATATGACAAACAATCTATTAATATTAATACACAATACAGTGTATTTGAACAAAACATTGCAAATAAATTAATTAAACCATTAAATCCATGGATGGATGGATGGATGGATGGATGGATGGATGGATGGATGGATGGGGCCAGACATACTCTTAAAGAAAATTAGATTTAAAAGAAATCTATAACAACAAACAAAAAGAAAGCTGATAAAACAAGGAAACATGGATTTCATCGTCTAACACTTAATATAATTTAAAATAAATTATAAACAAATAAAGACTAGATATGTCATGTATGTATTAAAGTGCACAAAAAAGAAAAGTATAAAAAACATTTGAAAACACATTTTAAATAGTTATCAAAAAAAAAATGTTATCTTTAAATTGTGTCCATTAATTTCTCCATTTTCTAATAAATAAATGAAAGAAAGGGCCATAGATATGACCAAATACGTTACAAAAAACTGATTTAAATGCAATCAAAACAAAAAATTATTAAAATTGTTCAAACCTTTAAAGAGATAGTTCACCTAAAAATTTAAATAACCTCATTATTTACCTCTATTATTTACTTCTTACATTATTAGATGTGGTTTTAAATCTTTATGAGTTAGGTTTTCTTCTGTTGAAAGTAAAGTAGATATTTTGAGGAATGCTGGTTGATGGTACCCAAATGACTTCCATAATAGGGAAAAAACCCTATGGAAGTCAATGATTACAATTAACCAGCATTTTGTTGTGTTCAACAGATTAAAGAAAAAAAGGTTTGAGCAAGTAAAGGCTGAGTAAACGATCTTGATTAATGAAGGTGGGCAAACTACCCTTTTAATGAGCTAATCTCTACTGATATCCATTTTAACAAGCCATCTCAAACTCAAGGTCATCACAGCATGATTGTAAATATTTGCCCTCTAGTGAAAAATACTAAGAAATATATTTGTATTCACGACGGTTGACTTTGAAGCCATTTGTCACAAACAGGTGTTCGTCAAGCCACTCCCAGTGTTTACATAATACCAGCTTATTCAGCTTATTACTAACTCATTTCTCACCGTAAATCTGAAGTGCGCGCCTTTGCTCTGCATGTGGAGCGGCAAATTGGATCTCTATTCAAATATGCAGTTTATACAGTAAAGATAGAGCAGCTGAGGTCTTTCACACATTTTCCGCTTCCTTTTGCTCTGTCTGTCTGTCTGCCTCCAGCTGCGGTTGCAGCCACAGAGCCCAATCAGGGCTGCATGATGTTTGATAACTGTGGTTTATGGCTGTATTTCTGTGGACACGCTGTTATGTGCAGGTATTGTGCAGAATCTGACCTCGTGCAGAAACATCTCTTTTCTCCCTCAATCAAAGCTGTATTCTGGAACTAGGTTGCCAAGGCAACAGGGCAGATGACTTGGATCTGCTAAATGCTCGGGCTTGAACTGACCAGTTGTGCTATATGGCAAACTAAAGCTTAAACCAGTAGCATGATGACAGATGGCTGACAGAGTGTTGATTATATGGTTGTTTAGTATGCAGAAATCAGAGTGGTGCTTGTCCATGCAAAATCCAACAAAATAACGGATGATTGTAGGAACACTCCACTGAATATAAACAGTTGAGTTCTACACTGTAAAAAAATTCTTGCTGCCTTAAATTTATTAGTTGAATCAAATTAACTTTTCAAGTCATCTCAACTTACATCAATCAAACTGACTAAAATATTAAGTTAAACTTTGCATAACTTTTGTTGCATAACTAAAAAAAAATAGTTGAAACCCAATTATTTATTAAAATACGTTAAAGCAACATAAAAATATTTGTTTCTTCGACATTTGTCATAATTTGTTTTGTTCAAACCATTTTTGAATCCATTAAGCCAATCCCCAGGTCTGGCAAAGCACTTTTAGCTTAGCTTAGCATAGATTATTGAATCAGATTAGACCATTAGCACTTCGCCCAAATTTTGCACAAAAGTGTGGATAATTGTCCTATTTAAATAAGAAGATTATCCAAAATCTGTGGTCAGTTTTATCAAACTGCATGATGCATTCAGAAATTGTGAAACTCAACTCAAAATGAGCCTATATCCAAAAACATTGGAGTGTTTCTTTAACACAGTAACTAGCAGATTTCTATAACTACTTAAATTACCATGTTGATCATTCGAACAGTGCTCATATAAGACTTCATATTGTCATGTCATATTTATATTCAAAGTTCTATTGAGGTATTAATATTTAGCTTTGAATGTATTTGAAGAGTTCAGATGCAAAAACCTCCAAGTGCCATCAAAAATTAGCTTCTAAAATGAATATTTTTCACAGGCTCTTGTATGTAGGTTCAGTCATTTCATGGTTTTGGCAATGAGTATTTTTTTTAATTGCCTTTAAAGGGAAATAAAAGCACATAAACAAAGGAGGCTGAAAGAAGATGCTCATTTTAGACAAATTTTTCAGATAGCACTTAGAGGTTTTTGCATCTCTTTATTTCTTCATATTTTATTTTATTACCCTAAAGATACAATCTACAATCTCTGACATAGTAGATATGTAGCTTAGGTAAGTAAAAAAAATGCTCATTGTATAAGCTCATTTATAAACAGAAATAATTCATAAAACTGCAAGCTCTATTTTGACCATATTTGGAAGGGTTGTGAACATTAATGAGCTCTGCAGCTTGTCAATACCTGCTCTCTCTCTCTCTCTCTCTCTCTCTCTCTCTCTCTCTCTCTCTCTCTTATTCACTATGTGATGTACTCTGAATTAAACATACAAAATAATTATACTTCATTGGTGAATTTTTTGGACAGTTTATTTGGCACACAGAAGGTGCCACATAATGCAAATCTGGATATACCTAGGCATAGCTGAATAATAAGATTAGTACATGTACATGGCACCACTGTGAGCATCATACACCATTGTTTCCTCATCCTCATGTAAATCCAGTGAGTATCCAGCCATACCTACAGTAGGTATATCCAGATTTTCATTCTATGACACCTTTAACTAGAACTACACCAGCATTCTTTCACCACTCTGCTGCCTGGCTGGTATGCTGAATACATTCCACAATCTGAAACATTGTTATGGCTTTTTATTCTATGAAAAGCTGCTTTGACACAATCTACAATGTAAAAGATCTATAGAAATAGAGATGACTTCTCTTGACTTGAGTAATACATGTGTTCAAATCTACACTCAAAGTCTGAGCAGCAGTAACGTCTGCCTCAGCAAGAAGACTCATATAATTTTCAGCGATATGAGACAGAGATATTTGGAAGAGCTCTTCGTCAAACTCTGCCCATTCTTTGATCTCACGTTGGGTTTAATTGATGATGTCTTGAGCAGTCCTTTCCACTGACGCAAGACTGAACTCATCTGACCCAATGTGAGTTCTTCTTTTGTGGATCAAAGGCTCTCTCAGATCCATGGGTCAGTCAAGTTAATTACAACAAACAAAGAATCAGCCACAGCGTATAAACGAACACAAAATTCAGGTCTCAACGATTAGCCACAAGTTAATAACTGGACCTCTGTGGACCTGTTCTGGGTTCTTCTCAATGGTGCTATTCTTTCACTTTATTGCCTTTCAGGACAAAAAGTACAACTTGGAACAAAAAGAGAAAACTTTTAAGAAACCAATAATATGCATATGTTAAATATATCTTTTTTTTCCACTGGTAAATTTTATCTAAACTATTTTTACAGTAAACTTAATATACAACACACTGGAACAGCAGGGATTCATGTCCTTATTTTCAGTGATGGAATGGACTATATTTTTACATTTATTCATTTAGCAGATTGTTTCATCCAAAGCGTCTTGCAAATGAGGACAAAAGAAGCACTTTAAATCAGAGAGCAGCAAAATATAGATGCCACGACAAGTCTACGTTATTTATTTACTGTTTGTAGAAAAGTGTCTGGTGCATACAGGAAGGAAGACAAAAGAGTGTTTTCCTACAGGTAGTTTGTCAAGCTCACTCACCTGTGTGAAGCATACTCAGGTTTCACAATCACATTTTGTTATAAAACCAAAAAAATATATTTAACTAAATAAAAAAATATATAATTTAATATATAAGTTTAAAGTACTTTATATAAATTAATCAATCAATCAAAAAATGTACAAAATGAAACAAAAAACTAACAAGGCCAATCACAAAGTAAATTACAAAGAGAACAATAGAGAAAAAAGGCCAAACTAATCCCATATACTACAATGATTTCCAAAGGTGGCCAATATAAGGTCTTTAAGTGTAACAATAGTTTATATATAGACCAGGATATTCATGATTCCACAATCATTTGATGAGATATTATAAGACCCTATTTAAGTGAATCCCTATATCCTGTTTTAAAACTTTATACTTTGCCACAATCCTGCAAACAACTTTTAAAAAAAGTTTTCAATAATTCTAATTGAAATATAAAAGAAATATTGCATATAATATAGACATTTCTGCTCAAAGTTGAGAACCTTTACTTCATGTCATGGGTAAATTGTGGGTACTGTGTCAAGCCCCAAAAGTGACAAAAAATCCCCATAAAAGCATGCCATAATCCCTCAATCCAACACATTTCTATAATAGTTTCTAAAACTAATTTCTAATAACTGATTTATTTTATCTTTGACACGATGACAGTACATACTATTTTAATAGATATTTTTCAAGATACTAGTATTCAGCCTAAAGTGACATTTAAAGGCTTAACTAGGGCAATTAGGTTAGTTAGGCAAGTTAGGGTAATTAGGGAAGTCATTGTATAACAGTGGTTTGTCGAAAAAAATATTGCTTAAGGGGGCTAACAATATTGACCTTAAAATGTTTTTTTTTTTGTTTTTTTTTAATTGAAAACTGCTTTTACTTTAGCCAAAATAAAACAAATAAGACATTCTCCAGAAGAACAAAAAAATACTATAGGAAACACTGTGAAAGATTCATTGCTCTGTTAAACATAATTTGGAAAATATTAAAGAAAAGAGAATTCACCGGATGGCTAATAATTTTGACTTCAACTGTATATATAGGGCCAAACCGGTACACAAAAAGATACATCTCATCTTTAACCTCTTTAAATCTGTTCCAAGACCATGTTTGAATATGTGGATCCTGGTTCCCCAGCAGGAGGGGAACTTCAATGCTATGTGGAAAACTTCCACTATGGGGATTTCGTCAGAAAGCCAATCATTCTGAAGAGTAATAAAACGGGCCAATGAAATGCCAATGAGTTGTGAATAAGAATGCCAGCTGTGCATCACAAAAACACCTTTTCGCTTTCAGAAGCCTCACGCAACTGAAAGAGTTGTTTGCTGATCCTCCGACTTCGATCGAGAGAGAGAGAGAGAGAGAGAGAGACGGAAAGCTGCTGGCTACAGACAAGCTGTTTCTCCCGGTCCCAGAGTAAGCTACAACGCAGGCAGCAGCGGTCGAGCTGGGTCCATTCTCCCGTCCCTGGGCATTTCTCTGGTCCGGTTCTCCAAGAGCGGTTTGTATATTAGAGCAAGTTTCCCTAAAAGAGCAGAACGGTCGAGCTGCGTGTCTTTTTACCGTGCGTTTCTGAATGCGGTGGTTTCCTGTCCCCGGATGATGGGCACAAGCACTGCGTTGCATGTCTGGGGGTCCAGCATGTTAATGCGGTGCTCGCGGGCAGTCCATGCCATCACTGCGATCACTGCGTTGCATGTCTGTTGCGCTAAGATCGCGGCTCGCTCTTGCAAAAGAGCGAACCATCCCTGTTGTCCCCTGCAAGTCGGTTGGCACTCGGGCAGATCTGAGGGTTACAGTGGGGGTCAATCCGCCGCCCTCGGGCTCGCGGACCTCCTACTCCTCAGCGCGCTCCATCCAAGCTTCGAGTGAGAGAAGCGCTCCATCCTCTCGGATGATCACCCTCTCACTCGATGACACCGAGGACCAGATGTCCATCGCTGCATCGGAGGGTGGGCTTTCATTGTCTGACGAGGATCCGGACCCGCTCCCTTCCTCCGGGGTGGTGAGCGAGGCGCTGGATCTAGAAGCAGATATGATGGCCGTGCTTTCCCGGGCTGCTTCGGCGATGGGTCTGGGTTATCCACGCAGCCCCACGGCCGGACCGACTAGATGGGTGCTACGTAGAGGCTAAGAAGAAGGCCAAGCCTTCTAAGCCTCCCGTCCCCTTCTTCCCGGAGGTGCACAGTGAGTTCATGCAGTCTTGGAGGGCACCTTTCTCTGCCCGATCTGCGTGCGCTTCCGCCCTCACCACCCTTGACGGTGGAGCAGCCAGGGGGTACGAGGCGATTCCCCAGGTTGAGCGTGCCATTTCGGTCAATCTTTGCCCACGTGGTGCCTCTTCCTGGCGTGGTCAGCCGCGTCCTCCGTCCAAAGCGTGTAGGTTATCTGCGTCCCTCAGGGCCAGAGCCTACACTGCTGCGGGCCAGGCTGCTTCTGCCTTGCATGCGATGGCAACGTATCAGCACTACCAAGCACAGGCATTGGCCCAGCTGCACGAGGGTGGTTCCGACCCAGGTCTGATGCATGAGCTCCGCAACGCAACCGACTATGCTCTGCGTACCACCAAGTTGGCTGCGCGTGACCTGGGAAGGTCGATAGCCACGCTAGTGGTCCAGGAACGCCACCTCTGGCTAAACCTGGCAGATATGCGTGACGTTGACAAAGTTCGCTTTCTTAACGCACCCATATGCCAGGTTGGCCTGTTTGACGACACCGTTGGTGAGTTCACCCAGGAATTCACAGCGGTGAAAGAGCAGTCGAGTGCGATGGGTGAAGTCATCTATCGGCGGGTTCGTAAAACCGCTCCTCCCGCCGAGCCATCCACCTCGGCTGCTCCTCGCTGAGGGCCCCCGCCTGTGGCTTCAAGACCTGCTCCGCCGCTTCTGCCCGCTCCACCGGCTAAGCGGCAGCGTCGAGCACCCTGCAGGGCACCGTTAAGTCCGGTAAACGGACTGCGAAGCAATCCTGAGACGGGCCATCCGAAGAAGAGGGGACTTGCTCTTTCCTCGGTGGAGTGCCGAGCGCACCATCAAACAGTGTTTTTCAACACCAGGCTGCTGGCCTCACGGCCGACGGCCGCAAAATAAAAATAAAAAAAGAGCATTTTCCCTCTTCTCTGGATGTGACAGCCCGAACACTGCCAGTCCGGGATGCTATGTCTTCCAGTTTGCAGGATCGCCACGGGCTCTGAGTGTGTTAGAGGACGGGCTCCCTTCTCTTGCACTCCCGCCCCCCCTTAAGGACCCTGGGAGAAAGGTGAGTGTGAATCTCTTGCCTCCTGCACTTCCTCAGGACCCCATGGCTCCCGGGGTGAGCTCTCCCATTCCGTGCTGCCCCACCGCTGGTGCGTCAATGATCGTGCCAAAGATGTCACTTGCGCGAGCTCTGCCAGCCTGGTTAGCGCTGCCCAGCCAGTCGCAATGGCTCATTCGCACGATCAGACTCCGTTATGCGATTCAGTTTGCCAGTATTTCACCAGGGTCAGCCCCGTGTTCGCCCCTGTCTTGCGCACCGGGTGACTATCACTCCGCTGACTATCACTCCGCTGTGTCGCTGCACCTTTGCACCTTGGACGGACCCTGCATTTCTACAGGCTGGTGTGCCTCTAGAACAAGTGTCCAGGCATGTTGTCGTTTCGACAGATGCCTCCAGTATGGGCTGGGGGGCCATGTATCGCGGGCATGCAGCTGCAAGTCTGTGAAAAGGAACTCCTCTGGAGTCATACGGGACTGAAATCGCTTTGTGCCATTCACGAAGAGCTCTCACGGCAGTTTCCACGCCAGGGAGAATGGAGGCTCCACCCCGAGTCTGTCCAGTTGATATGGGCGCGCTTCAGAGAAGCCCAGGTCGACCTGTTTGCTTCCTTCGAGAGCACTCATTGCCGGTGGATTTATTCTCTGACCAAGGCCCCCCTCGGCACGGAAGATCTGGCTCACAGCTGGCCTCGAGGCATGCGCAAATATGCGTTTCCCCCAGTGAGCCTACTCGCACAAATATTGTGCAAGGTCAGGGAGGACAAGGAGCAGGTCTTGCTAGTTGCCAGATCTCTGGAACCTCCATGTGTGGTCCATAGACGGTACGCGGAAGACTTAGGTGACCTACCGGCTGCGGTGGTTAACACCATCACTCAGGCTAGAGCACATTCTACGAGACATGCCTACGCCCTGAAGTGGAGTCTATTCACTGAGTGGTGCGCTTCTCACCGAGAAGACCCCCGGGACTTGCCAGATGAGTGTTGTGTTTCTTTCCTTTAGGATAGGTTGGAGCGGAGGCTGTCACCCTCCACACTGAAGGTTTACATCGTTGCCATTTCCGCTCATCATGACGCGGTGGATGGCGGCACAGTGGGAAGGCATAACATCATCATCCAGTTCCTCAGAGGCGCGAGGCGAGTAAATCCTTCCCGCCCCCCTCTCATGCCCTCTTGGGATCTCTCTGTAGTGCTCACGAGCCTACACGGAGATCCGTTCGAACCACTCGACTCAGTATCCTTGAGAATTCTGTCCTTGAAGACAGCTCTGCTGGTCGCGTTGGCATCGATCAAGAGGTTCGGGGATCTGGAGGCATTTTCGGTCAGTGATTCGTGCCTGCAATTCGGGCCGGGCTACTCTCACGTGAGGCCTGGTTATGTGCCCAAGGTTCCTACCACCCCCTTTAGAGACCAGGTAGTGACCTGCAAGCGCTGCCTATGGAGGAGGCAGACCCAGCCCTTTCTTCGCTGTGTCCCGTTCGCGCTCTGCGACTTTACGTGGACCGCATCAGAGTTTTAGATCCTCTGAACAGCTCTTTGTCTGTTACGGTGGTCGGCAGAAGGGAAGTACCGTATCCAAACAGAGGTTGGCCCACTGGATAGTGGATGCCATCTCCCTCGCTTATCAGTGCCAGGGCAAACCCTGTCCCCCGGGGGTGAGAGCGCACTCCACTAGGAGCGTCGCATCCTCTCGTTAGCACGCAGCGCCTCTCTAACAGACATCTGTAGAGCTGCGGGCTGGGCGACACTTAATACATTTGCGAGATTTTATAATCTTCGAGCGGTGCCGATTTCCTCACGTGTGCTGGATAACTGCGGTGAATGAGGAAACTCGGTTTGGTGTTGTAACTCGCTTGCTGCGCCTTTCTCTCTAACACAGAGATGCGTGCGCCTTTTTCTCTCTGTCTAGCTGAGTTCCCCATTTGGCGAACCCTACAGAGTTCCTCCCGGGCTCCCAGCATTCGACTCAGTGGAGGAGTCAGTGCCTGGCCCATTACGTTGTTGGCATGCCCACTTGGTCAGCCCGCGTTCTGGGTATAGATGCCTGCTATGCGCGATCCCCACCGGCGATCCCATATGCTTCACTCAGCCACGGTATAGTTCCCCCCTCTCCAGGCGGGCCTGTGTCTTCCCTCCCCGCTAACCTCCTTCATATGTGTACTCCCCCTTCTCAGGGTTAGTCCATATGTATTTTTCCAACAGGTCTCCCCATTGGGCAGCAGGTGGCCTCCGCAGCGTCCTCCTCATTCGGGACTGGCACGCTTTCCCAACGTACTGTCGTATTTAAAAAAATTCCTAGAACTTAACTAGGTGTATTTTTACGACTCCCCAAAAAATATAAATAAATATAAATATAAATCACTGGTGATGATGGTGTGTTCACGCCAGAGCCTGGCAAACCTCTCACCAGTGACGTGGTAAGGTTTAATCACGGTGGCGTTTTCCATACATTTCCCCATAGTGGAAGTTTTCCACATAGCATTGAAGTTCCCCTCCCGCTGGGGAACGTAATGGTTACTACGTAAAGCTCGTTCCCTGAGGGGGGGAACGGAAATGCTATGGTTCCTTTGCCACAGTGATTGTGCCTTAGCTGACACCTGTAGTTCGGCTACTTCAGCTAGAAAAGGTGTTTTAGTGATGCACAGCTGACATTCTTATTCACAAGCTGATTGTGATTGCTGCCAGCTGCGTGCGCTGACACCACCAACTCATTGGCATTTCATTGGCCCGTTTTATTACTTTTCAGAATGATTGGCTTTCTGACGAAATCCCCATAGTGGAAGTTTTCCACATAGCATTTCCGTCCCCCCCCCTTGGGGAACGAGGGTTACATAGTAACCGTTACGCTCTCTTTTGATGGCGATGCTTAATGTTCAAACCAAACACAGTTTAGAAGAACTTTCCCCCAGTTCTTTCCTAAACTCATCACTCATCCAATTGAGAAATTGTGCTGGAATGAACAATTAACTAGCAGAAAAGATTATCCCAAATTGCAGCAGTATAATGAGTCTTGCACAGAGAGCTGAAATTCTGCAGTGGTGAGCGGCTGTGCTCTAAATCTCCAGCCAGTGTACAGTACTGTAGCTCCGCTCACCACTGTTATGACTTACTGCATCACTGCACAGGAATGACACTGCCATCAATCACATTAACACTGGACCCACAAATCAGGAGCAAAAAAATGCACCTCCAAGGTTTTACACAATCAGCATTAATTACATAATTATCCACTTCATTAAAATACCCAATATCTAACTGGAGTTCAAGGTGTTTCTAACCGATACTGAAAAATGGTCTCCTAAAAATGGCTATTATACCTGTACAAACATACAGACAGCTCGTCCCACATGAGCAAATGTGCACGCAGAAGGGATAGCTTACGTTTACTCACTGCAAGGATCATTATGAAACTCGTAGGACTTTGTTACATGCAATATAAAAGAAAAGCTGCATATTATATATACATTTTTGCTCATAAACTTAACCACCTTTACTTCTTGTAATGGGTAAATGTACTGTCAAGCCCAAATAAATTCCAAAAATATATACTCCTCTATAATGTAGCTTCCAGAAATGATCAGATGTGCTCCACACTATTTGTCTCACTCTTTCTTTTTTTATTATTCCTTTTAAACCTATTTTAACACATTTTAATTATTTTTATTTCTTAGACTTATTGTACTTTCTTTCATTAATTGATGCAAAACACTTTGAATTACCATTGTGTATGAAATGTGCTATATAGATGAACTTGCATTGCCTTGCAAATATGATGCATTGTGCCAGATTTGACATCTGTGAATTTAGAAATCATGCTACAGAAGTGACAACAAAAGCACAAAGATCTAGATATTTTTATTCCATGCTCCTAAAGTGCTACAATAACTTTTGGTCTAATAAAAATGTTTTTAAATTAAATTGGTTTTTAATAGCTGAAAATTTTTACAATATCAGGACGTATGTTACCGTGTCTATTTAAAATCTCAAACGTGACAAAAAACAAAAACAAAACAAACAAACAAACAAACAAACAAAAACAATAAAAAATTGTTTAATAACTTATGTGTGTTATTAGACATTTCCTGAAGTCATATTATAAATGAATTTGGTTGAAAACAAATTTGGTTAATTGCTGGAAATATTTCTATACATAGTTTCAATCTTGAGTTCTGTTCAAACCCACGTGGAAAAATAAAACATTTATAGCATTCACAATAGTGTTTTTGAACCATAATAAAGTAAATTGTATTATACTGTATACATTACAGTATTTACAACTCCTTGTTAATGAATGCTCTATCACGCTGTATAGGGAACTGATAAATTTAATAACTACTGTAGTATACAGTAAGTTGGTTTTGTACTGTAGTATAACATACATTAACATAGTTATGGAAAACATACATTATTACTATAGCTGTTTACTACCATATTTCCACAGCAACTACAGAATCACCACAACAGATTATTTAAGTACTTTACTATAGTATGGTTCAAAAACACTATCATATGTATTACTATAGATTTTTAGTAATATAATCATGATGCATGGGCATATAGACTCAATGTGTAATACTCATGTGCATTATGCAACAGTTTTCACAAATAATTGTTTCCGTAGTTGACATACAAAGAAGATAACAACCCCTAAAAATAAAACCACAAAATCATACGTTTGTGTCACTTTAAAAGTCAATTTTTGTCATTTTGAATGCTCCAATCCCCATTACAGAAATTTGTACTCTGCATATTCCACACTATTTATTCATTCAGAAAGAGAGACGGAAACTCTTACAAGAATCACAACAACACGAGCGCTACTAAATGATGGCAGTATTTTCATTTCTGGATGAAGTACCCCTTTGAAAAAAGAAATCAACAGTGTATAAAAGCACTCAGCCCTAGCGCTCGGAAATACTCACCTTGAACGATGATGTGAACGGATGTGGTTCGAGGTCTGCTGCTGGTCTGCACCGCGCAGATGTACTGGCCCTCGTCCGTCAAGTCCACATCCTCGATCTTAATGGTGAACTCCTCCTGGTTCAGAGTAACCAGACTCACCCGCGGGTCCACAGACCACTTATCCTCTCCGGCGTAGAGTATACTTGATCTGTTCAGCCATGCTGTGTGTGTCACAAAGTCCCCTTGTGAGCAACTGAAAGAGAACCAAAAAGAAGACTCAACCTTTAGCATTAGCATGAGCGCTACAAGCTATAAGTTCCCATATGAATCGCACCGGAGCGGCGGGATTCATCAATTAAGATAAATTCAAATATTCATTAACATTCATTGAAATGGTCCCCCTGGTACTGCATGTCGAAAAAAACGCATCTGTTTCGGAAGCAAATGTTTTGCCCCTTGATATCAAACGTGGTTAGACATCGATCAAAACCGCTTCAAACTCTCCTGAAGATTGGGTTTATTAAATTCAGTGACCCCTGGGTAATATTTAAAGCTAAACCGGCTGCCTGAAACTGCCTCTTTAAAGACAATGCCATCTCTCCTTATTAAGGATACAATGGAATTAGATGCTAATTACTTACAGACCTTCCTTAAATGAGGACATGCTGTGTCTAATTACAGCTATGCCTAACAGTTAGGCAGCGGAGGCCAAAATAGAGCCTCTTCATATACTGTAGGGCTATTAAAATCAAATGCAATCATGCGCTTAATTGATTACTTGCCTGATTAGGCATTCAATAAAACGCAGGGACGATTTTCATGCAATCTTTGTTTTATCTCTAATAGCATCGCAGTCCAAAAATGGTTGGCGCACGTTCGAATAATAGGCGTTCGATGCTCATTAAAGCCCATTATGGTCATAATGCTTGCAAGCTCTTTCTTTTAGTCGATTCGGTGAGAGGCGCAGAGCTGAACTACTTTAGCTTCTAGAGGGCAACATCCAAAGCACCAGGGAGAGATGAGGTAAATGTGCTTCTTTGTGTCTTTTTTTTTTTTTTTGTCCCTCGACAGGTGGGCAGAAGTACTGGGGTACAAGCAAAGGCGTTGGTTTTGGTGGAGAGTGGGAACTGCGGCACTGGCCTCCACCTCGTCTTATAATAGACTAAATGAGAATGCTGGAGATCAGTGGAAGGATCAAGCCTATTCCCTGTGGATGGGTTCATAATACACTGCAGGGCATCCAACACGGAAATATTAAAGCTGTCCTGCACCGATCTGTCTTCTGAATCCTCCTTGGTACAGAGACAAAATGCTGGGATTTCTGCAGCATAAAAAATAAATAAATAAATAAATAAATAAATAAATAAATAAATAAATAAATAAATAAATAAAATAAAATAAAATTCAAAAACTTTTATGCAAAAAACTCTTTTTATTATCTTAATAGATAAAAAATATAGTCTTTCTATCTATCTATTAATGTACTAAGAAAAATGTATTAAGTAGTACAATTTGTATTAATCTTCTCTGTAAAATATTCATTTATATTTATGAACATTATTTTTTAAATAATTATTGACGAATTACATTGGCCTAGTACAACATAGAGTTAAACATTGTATTTTAATTAACAAAAATATTTTAGGTCATTATTGTAGCTTAATTTTAATAGTTAATTTTATTTACATTTTTAGTAATTTAGCAGTTTTAAAAAATTATTTCCTAAATGCCTTATTATCAATTACTTTTAGGTATTGTATATTCATTCAATCATTTTCGTTTCAGCTTAGTCCCTTTATTAATCTGGGGTCGCCACAGCGGAATGAACCGCCAACTTATCCAGCATATGTTTTACGCAGCGGATGCCCTTCCAGCTGGAACCCATCACTGGGAAACATCCACACACACCCATTCACAACGGACAATTTAGCTTACCCAATTCACCTATACTGCATGTCTTTGGACTTGTGGGGGAAACCGGAGCACCCGGAGGAAACCCACGGCAACACGGGGAGAACATGCAAACTCCACACAAAAATGCCAACTGACCCAGCCGAGGCTTGAACCAGCGACCTTCTTGCTGTGAGGCGAATGTGCTACCCACTGTGCCACCGTGCAGCCGGTATTGTATATAATATATCAAAAATATAATTAATAACATAATTATTATTTATATTTAAATGAATGATTCAACTAATTTAAGTGATTATTTAATTTAATTATAGTCTAAAAGAGTCTAAAAGAATTATAGTCTAAAAGAATTATATACATACATACATACACGCACATACACACACACACACAAATTATTATTATTATAATTATTATTATTATTATTATTATTATCATCATCATTATTATTATTATTATTATTATTATTATCATCATCATTATTATTATTATTATTCTTTTTTTACTACCTAACTAACAAAAATCATATTGATCTGTTGCATAAAAGAAGAAGAAATCTGCTTCAACAAATGTCTCCCTGGGATGTTGATTATAAAACACAAGGTTGCCAAACATGGTAAGGAAGCACACTCAAGGGCATTCAAAGTTGTCTGGAATAGAAGACAAAAACAAAATGCAAAGCTGTGGCACTGGTAATTGAACGAAACCCCTGATGAAACACAGTTTATGGGATCAAAGAGCAAAGCTCGCACACATTCGTCATGTAGACACGGATGATATGGTAAATAATACAGGAAACAAGAGTTGCTGTTCAAATGGCCTTTCGCTGAACACGGCTGGTGTGTTTGCATGCAAGCACAGATGACTGAACATGTGCAAGACTGTGTGTTTACAGGAACTGTTCACCTGAAGATGAAAAATTTACCATTAATATTTACTCGCACTCAATCTGGCAGGACTTTGCTGGAATACAAAATGTGTGATGTTTTTATTGAATATCAAAGCTGTTTTTGTCAATACAGCGGGAATGAGTGCGCAAAGAGGTTCAAAAACAACACAAAAGCGTAATATTCCAACTCTTTTGAAAATATTTGCATGCTACACAGAAGTTTAAGTCAGAAAATGAAGTTGAACTCAAAAACTTATGGCAAACAAGTCATGTTGACAGGCTTTGTGAAAAGAATCAAGGAATTCACTACAAAAATTAATTTAACAGACAAAAAATATAACTTTATAACTGATCTCAGTAATTTCAGCATTATTTTATATACAAAAGAAGGTTAAAAGTATTACACAAGTACTGGGGATATAGCTCTGATATAAACAATGACATCTACACTGAAATCAAAAGAGAAAATCACTTTTTAAAAGTAACACCACTTAAAATGTAGATTACATTGTTACATGTGCTGTCAAGTAACTATAAAAAACATTTATTTGTCATTGAACGCTTTAAAAAGAATCATTGAAAGCCACTGACTCATAGAGCAATTAATTTAATGCAGTCACTAAATAAGTGAGTCACTGAATCATTCAAGCGATTTGTTTAAAATGCAGAAACGAAGTGAAGTCTTCATGAGTAATTAGTTGAATCATTAATTTAAAGATTCTTGATCTTCAGAAAACTGTTGATCCATCTTTAGTCACTGGATCACTCATCCAAAACATAAAAAACAGATTCATCCAGTAATTAAATATTTTTTTGATTGTTAAAAAAAACTATAATTTTTAAACAAAATTTTTAACTAAATCATTAATTCAAAAGATTCATTCAAAAATGCTGATTTATCAGAAATTGAAACAATTAAAGTTATTAAGAGTCAGTCATTGACTCATTCAATTTAAAAAAGAATATTAAAAATGTTAATTTTCCCAACAAATAAACAAGTTAAACAACTGAAACAGAAATAAAATATAACATTTTTCTATTTATGATTGTATCAATGAATCAATAATTGAAAGTATATTTATATATAATTAAATTCAAATCAAATTATTCAAAATGTTAATTTGCTTAACATTTAAACAAATTAAACAACTGAAACAAACAATATATAAATGTTAAATTTATGACTGTATACTTGACAAAATTTTTAAGTGTTTTATATATAATTAAATTCAAATTAAATTCAGATATAATTAAATATAAATATAAATAAAAAAATCAAATGATAAATTAATAAATAATTTTAAATAGACTACAGAAATTATCAGAACTCCAGTACATGTACATATTCATTAATTTTCTTTTTGGCTTAGTCCCTTTATTTATCAAAGGTTGGCAACTTATCCAGCATATGTTTTACACAGCGGATGCCCTTCCAGCCGCAGCCCAGCACTGGGAAATACCCATACACACTCATCCACACACATACACTACGGCCAATTTAGCTTATTCAATTCACCTATAGCGCATGTCTTTGGACTGTGGGGGAAATCGGAGCACCAGGAGGAAACCCACACGAACACGGGGAGAACATGCAAACTCCACACAGAAATGCCAACTGACCCAGCTGGGGATCGAACCAGCGACCTTCTTGCTTTGAAGCGACAGTACTATCCACTGAGCCACCGTGCCGCCCTACATGTACACATTTTTATTTATTTCTTTACTTACATATATGTTTTTGCATGTCCTAGTATTAACGTAAGGTAAGAAACCCCCTTGTCATTTTGATTTAGTGGTGAACTACCCCTTTAAGTACATGTGCACTGTAGTGACTGCACGTTGTTGCTTCGGTTATCACATTAAACGATTATTTACAGCATCGCCATAAAAACGCTGTGCACTGTAATAACAGCCTTTTGGTAAGACACTGAGGTTGAATCCAATCCAATCAGTCTTAACCTTGAGCAGTCAGAACCTTCAGGAAAAAAGCTGTAGTGCAGCATCTCCGGCCACTAGAGCATGTCTGAGCTGCATGTTCATCGCACCACACTGATTCAGCACAATGCAACAAATACATAAATTAATAAATAACTCCGCCTTATAGTCCCTTATCAGAGGAGAGCAGACAGCAAACCAATTTAATCCAAATAAAGTGTCTACCCTTTCAGTGCAATGAGAAGCATCCAAGGGCGGGGAAAATTAAGCATGTGGAATAAACAAGCACGGCCCTCCATTTTTTGTCCTGACACCCCAAATCCACGCGCTTTGGGAAATTAAACTTTTTCCTTTTTTTTTTGTTGCATTGTCATAATGGGATGATAGACTGTTCTCATCCTAGTATGGATTAGGAGGAGCTAATTTATATTGTAATGCCATCTTGTTATTGCTAGTTACAAAAGGAATTACTTCAGTGTATGGAGTTAAAAAAGTTACTTTTAAAAGTATTATATTACATTCTTAAAACCAGCCGAGATAAAAAAAAAGCTAAATATAACACATACTTTCCTAAAAAGTAACACATTAAAGTTTTAAAAAGTTACTAAAGTTTGTAATAATTTACTTTTAAAAGTAACTTTCCCCAACAGTGTTGATATTTGCCCCTTTCACACAGTGATACCGGTAAATATCCAGAAAATTTCCGGAACGACTTTACAGGTAAATTCAAATATGGGCTGTTTACACAGGCAAGGACGTTGTGGAATTTTTCTGGAAAGGACCATTCACACATCCATTCCAAAATACTGGTAAATTCTGAAATCATTAACCAAAAATGATCTCTAAACGGCCGTGCATGTATTAAACATGAAGGGGGTCCATCTTTTTCTTGATGGTTTAACTTATTTTTAAAACTTTAGCATTCATGTAGCTGCTTTTGTCTTGGAGACGAGCCACTTGGGCTCCAATGAGGGGGAGCTTGAGCTCCAGCTCCTCCCCCTATAAGCTGTTTTAATACGTTCCCTCACCCCACCCCTAACCCCAACCCCCAGTGACATCACTAGTAGAAGAAGTGCAGCAAGGAGGAGCTAGAGCTCAAGCTCCCCCTTGCTGGAGCTCAGCTCTGCCCATGTGGCTCTGCAGTGAGTACCACTTGCAGAGATGGACCAAATAATAGATATTGTGAACAACATCGATAAAAAGATGTGGAGGAACACTTTAGCATACCGAGATGTACATTTTAGTTTGTGCTACAGCTTGTGAGATACTTTTTAAAACGAAAGACTACCGGTGTTGCTTAAATCTGACTCACAGGAGCTCCTTCACATGTACGCACGTCATGTAGCTAAACGCAGGTAAACTCACAGCGGTTTATCATAAGCATTTTATCGATACTTTTTCCCACAGTTGGCACTAAGAAGGAACACAGAAACTTTATATGACTAACAAGCAGCCGCTAAATGTGTCTGGAGAAGGATTTAAAGCCTTTTATTTTCATAAACAGCATGGATGTGAATTCGTCTGATTGGTCAGAGTAGACGTCCACGTCAGCGCATTCTAAACGTGAACGCGTGCTTTCGGAAATTTTCCTTCTGCATTCACACAGAGCAGCAGTCTGGGAAATTACCGGTAATGTTACAACTTTTCATTCCGGCAATTTTTCGGAAAGAGTTTACCGGTATTTTCAAAAAAAGGCCTGTTCACACATGATCCCAGAAAAGTCTGTATGTGTGAAAGAGGCTAATGATTCACCAATCGTGGATGATTGGCCGATCACACAGAATGCATTTTCCTCTCCAATGTGCTACTTTTCTATTGTTTTTTTAATGTAAACATGCGCTTGATGGATGTGTTTGACATTACGCTTGCATCTCGTGTCTTTTGAAGCACCACGCACGTTTTTTTAGATGCTGTGTCAAGTTGAAAGATCTTCAACTTTTACTTGCAGTGCAGCTAAAAGCAGTGGACCAACCAGAAGAGCTTGGAGGCAGGGCAACCTTGCTAGCTTCTGTTTATAGTAGAGAGATGGCATGACAACTGTTTTATTTACCATTATATCATGGCGTAGGATACGCTCATTGTGGCTTTGTCCAGATATTTTGAGTTATATCTTCAAGTGCTTATCATAGCATATTGTTTTCCTATTTCTAATGGGTTCATCATTATCGTTATTACATCACGTTCATAATATCGCATCATGTGGACCCCATGAGGATCCCAAAACTGAAGTTATGCTCAGTAAAGTGAGCAAATATTGATTTCAATTAAATTGCACAATTTCAAAATATGAAGTAAAAACATAACAATCTTGCTTCAGCTTTGAGAAAATGTGATCCTAGACCAAAAACCAGAAGTCATAAGTGTAATTTTTTATTTATTAATTTTTTTTAAATTGTGATTTAGACAGCGTCTGAAAGCTGAATATATAAGAATGTCCACTGATATACTGTATGGTTTGTTAGGATATGTTGACTGAGATATACAACTATTTGAAAAATTGAAAAAATAATAATTAGAAATTTAGTTAATAATAATTAGAAAATGACCAGAAAAATGAATTGATTAGCAGTGCATATTACTAATCCAAAATTAAGTTTTGATATATTTACAGTAGGATATATTTACTTAAAGTTCTAATGATTTAAATAGTTTTAAATCAATCAATCATTTAATGCGGAAGTCAATGGTTTTAAAAATTAAACTCATAAAGGTTTGAAACCACTTGAGTGAGAATAACTAGTGAGGACATTTTATTTTGGGGTTAATTATCCGAAAAAAGTACCAGCACAAGAACACACCAAGCAAAATATCATTTAATTACTGTTAACAGAAAAAAAAAAAAAAAAACATGTTTGAGTATCACATACCCGTACTTCCGCTATCCATTCTCAGTGCATCTGAGTCACAGATCCAACTCTATTTGAGCAGGCAGTGCATCAAGCATATCCCACTGTACTTGCGGAGGACAAAAATATATCAGTTATCAGACCAAGTGCGGTTTTGAAAATAAATCTTTCCGCAGCCCCCTCTGGCTACCTTGTGACATGAACAAGAGAGGGCATTCATTATTAATTTACTTTGGAGAGAGGGATTGATTTGGCATCGGAGGTCTATAGAGGGAAAAAAAAGTTATAATATATAACACTGGATTACCTCCAAATAACATTACTGTCAGGGAGTTAGAGTACAGCCAAGACTGAACATTGCTGCTACCTGGACGGTGAGGATGTATTGATTTTTCTCACAAACACACACACATTCTTGCACTGTTACTAGGCCTAGCATGTGAGGGATGAGGTTGAATACACTGTTGACAAAGACAGACGAAACAACTTGATTGTTTTAATGTTTTTTTCAAGTATAACAACGTTGGAATGTACTGTAGACATTTTCTTCCTTAAGGACCTTGAGAGGCTGCAGTTTATCTCCTATGTAGAGATTTCAAAAATAATGTAGACATAAATACAGTATTATATTATATTATATTATATTATATTATATTATATTATATTATATTTTTTATTCATTTTCTTTTCCGCTTAGTCCCTTTATTAATCTGGGGTCACCACAGCGGGATGAACCGCCAACTTATCCAGCATATGTTTTACGCAGCGGATGCCCTTCCAGCCGCAACCCATCTCTGGGAAACATCCACACACCCATTCACACACATACACTACGGACAATTTTAGTTTACCCAATTCACCTGTATCGCATGTCTTTGGACTTGTGGGGGAAACCGGAGCACCCGGAGGAAACCCACGCGAACACGGGGAGAACATGCAAACTCCACACAGAAATGCCAACTGACCCAGCCGAGGCTCGAACCAGCGACCTTCTTGCTGTGAGGCGAACGTGCTACCCACTGCACCACCGCGTCGCCTATATTATATTATATTATATTATATTATATTATATTATATTATATTATTTTATTTTATTTTATAACACTACTCTCTGGAATAATTAGTCCTGATTGATCAATCATAGCATTCCATGGTATGTATATCTAGGCAGCTGTTTTCTCAGAATAAAGCCCTTCAGTCTAGTACATCATGCTGATTCTGCCGTGCTTTATTGTGCAAGAACAACCCTCTAGATGTGTATTTTTCTTTTTCTTCTCCAAAATAAATCATGTTTTCGAAAGTCTAAGGCACCATTCACATATCGCATCTAAAAGTATGTGGAAAGTGCGACGCCCCGCCATTTATTTATCAATTTTAACTTATTTTGCGCTTGCACTTCCATGGCATCTGCTGCTCTAGGCAACCATCAACTGATTTCTAAGTGGATGAGAAACTGACAAACCATTGCTGCAGCTCTGATACAAGTTTTATTTGTGGAGAATTTTAAAAAGCACTGCAATGTTTGGGTTCTCTCTGTTTGTCTACTAAGGTAATTAGTCTACCGCTATTATTGAAATGTGTATATTCCATACACAGTTCGAAGCTGATTGGTCAGTTCTTGTCACATGACTTGTGGTTATTTGCAGAATTCTGGAAAGTTTAGATGTTTTCAAATAGGCATGCCTGGAAAATGCAAGCATGTCGCACCTTCATTGGAAATAACACACTTGTGCGCGCAAAAGACACCAAATGTTAATGGCCCCTAAATATGCTCAAAAATTAACCCTAACCCTTATCAGACATACATTTTCACCACCGGTGTGTGTGAAAATACTAACCCTAGCCCTACCTATACATTTTCAACAAACTGCCCCTTGAACTGAGTTTCACACACACATACAGAAATTGACACACACAAGTACCATTCCAACACCTACAACAAAATCTCTTGGAGCGAGATCTAAAGCCCAACAGGAAGTCTAATATTTTTAATCATCTCCACAAAAAAAGTTTTTGCCATTCCCAGGCCTTGTATTTTAACAAACTCCTCATAGATATTTAATCTGAAGGCTTTTGCGATGTTAAATTGTGAAGTTCTTGTCGAAGGGACTGTCCATGGTGGAAAAATTTCGATGCTTCGCCAAGAAACAGGAAGTTCTTATAACTGAGACACGTTTGATAATAGTCCTGACCTGAACGCATTTGTACAACAACATTCTAATAGTCATAGAGCCATCTGTTGGCAACAGGAAATGACATGATTTTACACTGTAACAAAATCACCTAAAGATTTAACCAGATCAACAACGAAGTTTTGTCAGTCTAATCCAAAGCCATGTGTGATGTTAAATTATGAAGATCATGAGTTTTTGTCAAAGTGTGTGTCCAACGTGAACTGATACATTTCAATATTTCGACATGGAAGAGGAAGTTATTAAAACTCATGTACACAAGGTCAGATCTGCCCCTAAATTCATTGATGAGAGTCTTCTTCTGAAGACATCTGTATGCAAATATTCATTTACTGTCATAGCGCCTCCTGCTGACAGAAGGACGTTTGGCACATATCATTGATTTTGTCATGATCTTCTTATATTTACCAGCGTAAATGCATATTGTACACTGGTCTCTTCTACCTAAGGCGGTAACACTTGCCTAATTGTCATTTATAAGGGATTTATAAAGCATAAATTGTCCTCACTTTAGATTAGGTCACAACACTGCATGAAGTTGTGTTCTTTAAGCATTTATTAACATACAATGTATTAGTATATGCCTGAATAATAAGATATATAAATATTCATCTGAATAGTCTATTAATAATTTACTTACTCATTATGAATGACCTTAAAAACCACCATCTACTCTTAAGTAACTGGTTTGTAAATAATGCAAAACCTAATTTGGTAAAACTTTATTTATTTTTTTTTACGCAGCAGAAATCCTGTACGCAGCAGATCTCACAACTCGACCTGCAATTAGAGGGACACAAAGTTAGCATTAGCTCTACTGTAAAAGATCTGGGTGTTATACTAGACAGCAATTTAACCTTTGAAAATCATATCTCCCATGTCACAAAAACAGCCTTCTTTCATCTGAGAAATATCGCTAAGTTACGAAGTATGCTATCCATCTCAGATGCTGAAAAACTAGTTCATGCTTTCATGACTTCTAGGCTGGATTACTGTAATGCTCTGTTCGTTGGTTGCCCAGCATCCTCTATTAATAAACTTCAGTTAGTACAAAATGCAGCTGCCAGAGTTCTTACCAGGTCTAGAAAATATGATCATATCACCCCAATTTTATCTTCCTTACACTGGCTGCCTGTTAAGTTCCGTATTGATTATAAAATATTGCTTCTTACCTATAAAGCTTTAAATAATCTAGCACCAGTTTATCTAACCGACCTTCTGTCTCGCTACAATCCAACCCGCTCTTTAAGATCTCAAAACTCAGGGCTGCTGGTAGTACCTAGAATAGCAAAGTCGAGTAAAGGTGGTCGAGCCTTTTCATTTATGGCTCCTAAACTCTGGAATAGCCTTCCTGATAATGTTCGAGGCTCAGACACACTCTCTCAGTTCAAAACTAGATTAAAGACCTATCTTTTTAGTAAAGGATACACTCAATGCATTGCATAACGGTATGATGCATGAATCTGCTCCACGCAGGTTTTTGCATCTCGTTTATATACACTATGAACAGCAGCTACGCTAATTATTCTCTTTATTCTCTATTTCCACCTGGGGATACTCATCCCGAGGCCCCCAGAGACTATGCAGTGCCACTAATGCAAACCAAGACCTGTGAAGAGATGACCCCAAGGTTTCCATAATCCAAGACCAGGCCGTATCCTGAGGAGCTGCTGTGGTGGTCATGGAGGAGTGGAGAGAAAAGGACTGATTCCTGTGAGACCCCAGTGAAAGACGAGTCTTCTCTGTCGTCCAGCGTTCACCAGCCTCCGGCGCCTAGACTGCAGCTCTGCACAAGACGCTTGGCCATAGGAGAAATGGTCGTGCCCTACTGAGCCTGGTTTCTCTCAAGGTTTTTTTTTTCCTTCACTTTCGCAAATTGGTGAAGTTCGTTCCTCGCCGCTGTCGCCACTGGCTTGCATGGTTCGGGACCTGTAGAGCTGCGCATCGATGGATTTGTTCTTCAGTGTTTGGACTCTCAGCAGTGAAAATTAAACCACACTGAACTGAACTGAACTTAAACTCTAAAAACTGAACGGACACCATTCCAATTCACTATAATCTTCTATGTGAAGCTGCTTTGACACAATCTACATTGTAAAAGCGCTATAGAAATAAAGATGAATTGAATTGAATTGAATTTTGATGGTCCTTATTGCACATTTTGTTGACTAAAAGTTGCATTGCAACTACATGCCAATTATTTCTCATTTGAGCATTAGTAGACTGTCTGCTTAATATCTGTTGATACTGCTCCTTCAACAGACATTTAACTGACTATAAGAAACTTTGCAAGCGCATGTCAATTTACACTAATCCTAACCCCAACCTAACAGTCTACTTATAATCTAATGAGAATTAGTTGGCATGTAGATGCAATTTAACTTGAATTCAACAAAATGCGTTAAAGGGACCATCAAAATAAAGTGATACCCTTAATTTAGTAATGAAAAATGAGTCACATAATGCTTACAAGAATACAGAAGTTGTAGTTGTATTTATAAACTGCTTACAAATTACAATGTTTTATAATGTAGAGTCAATGCTTAACAAATAATGAATTAACTATTTGATAATGTTTCATAAATGATTTGTAGTGTGCAGTTATTATAAAGTGTTACTTTTGGTACTTTTCTGTAACCTTCTTTTGCTGTCAAGTCAAGCATAATAACCACTATCCTATGCTTCAGTAATAATTTTCTATCCATCGCTTTTATATATATATAAAAAAAAAAAACTAATTTCAGAATGTGCCTTAATAACCTTGCAGAAAATAATACTAAACACCTTCTGCTAACAAAAGAATCCTTCAGAGATCTGTGCAGACCTGAAACGATAGTATTTTTAAATAATACATCAATCTATTTGATTCATTAAACAAAAAAAAACAAAAAAAATCCTAAAGAAAAAATTCCCTTCTCTCAATGCAATTACTTTCAAGCCATCAAAAGCTCTTTTCAAAAGCGGCAGTGCGTACCGAAATATCTCTGTTAAACTTTCAATTTAAATGCCTTTATTTTCACCCTTGTTTGAAGTGCTGGTTTTGAAGGAAGCATTTATCCAGTGGGAAACTAGCAGTTTTCTGAGCGCTCTGTAAAGTTCGTTCACCTCATAAACTCGCCGAGATCTCCATAGAAACTCAAATCCTCACTGTGTGATGTCGGGTTGTGTGGTTAAAGAGAGCAAACGAATGCCAGTTGGTCTCCAAACCCAAGCTTGATTTCAGCTATGAGTTGAGCATGGTAAAGTACCTCTTGTGGAGTTTCTTCACCATTATATTTCAGAGCTGCAAGGCTGTTAATGTCGGTGCATTTTAAATCTCCTAATGAAATAATTGATTAGCACTCTGTTTGCTTGAAGACTTCAAAATTAATGAAAATAACTCAATCACCCTTAGTATCTACTTATAGGAGTGTTGGAGGAATGAGTCAGCACTTAAGGCGAGATATTGGGTCATTTATATATGTATTTTTTCAAGCACGAGTTAATTCTGAGTTGTTGGATTTTTCAGTCTACTTTAAAGAAAACATCCAAAATACACTTGTAAGGGTTTCTTTTGTCACACTTGATCCATTTGTGTCTAGAAGTTTATTGCAATACAAATTTTTAAAGGCAGTTTTCTCAAAGATTTTTTTTTTTTTTTTGACGAGCCATGATCTTTATTACTTCAGCACTTACAAACACTAAACTTTACAGCTTTATTCATATTTCTATTGAGTATCTGCCTGTCCGAAGGTTTGTTTATATAAGCTCATTTGCTTACGTAAACATGACGTTTTAGAAAATGTATTAATACAAAAAAGGCTTGCAATCAATGTAATAAATTACCTGGGGAAGTATGTTGAGAACTGTTTTTTTCTGATTTTGTGTACATATATATGTACATATAGATGTTGTTTGTATCTTAATGAAAAAACTAAAACATGAACGTGGATGGGTTTTAAAACTTATAATATATCAGAGCTTGTACTGTCACTGTCACTGTGAACATTACAGCATACTATATTTTATGCATTTTCCTTTGGCTTAGTCCCTTCATTTATCAGGGGTCGCCACAGCGGAATGAACCGCCAACTATTCCAGCATATGTTTTACACAGCATCCGCAACCCAGCACTGGGAAACACCCATACACAAATACACAGATGATGATGATGATGATTATTATTAGTAGTAGTAGTTGTAGTATTTTAGTTTTATAATGTTAATTTTCCATAAACATAAAAAATTATGTGCTAGCATCCTGCTCCAGTTAAAACAATAAACTGGCACCATGTGGCACATATAACCGTATTCATCCATGTAATTTATCCAGGTACGAGTCCCAGTTTTAAAATGCAGCATGTCTCAGAAGGCACAGGGAGATGCGCACTTTCTGTGTACTTTCTACTCTCTCTGGGCTTTCAAATAGGTATTAAGGGAACTAGAGGCCTTTCCTATCTCTCTAGAAAGAAGAAGAAGAAAAAAAAAAAAACAATTGACAATGTCAGGACTCACTGCTGCTGCTGCTTCTAGCTGTGACCATTTGCTGTGCAAACACATACGATTTCTCATTGTCTTGGGCTTTTGTCCTTCTCTGTCTCTTATTCTCACTCACAATGTGATGAAAGCGATATGAGAGGCTACACTATTTGATATGATTTTCTGCGTGCCTCCATAAGATTGTGCACTCAGGATACTCAGATTGCAGTGACGGCGGTCAGGCTGAACCAAGCTGAGCGGAGCAAATTACCTCTCTAACACAAGGCCAAAACACCCAAGGCATCCGAGCGGCCCTGATGTTACTCACAACCACACGGACAAGCAGAAACAGTTGCAGAGGAAACTGGATTAACAGCACACTGGTATAAATATAAGGTAAATAATCAGACACAGAAAGTATCGGATTTGAATTCGTCACACTCAAAGAATTGTCTAGATACATATGTGTTATAATGTATGAGTGCATTATTTAGGCTACATATGTGTATATCAATATATACACTTGAAGTCTGAATTATTAGCCCTCCCTTTTATAAACATATATATACAAACATACACACACACATACACACACACATATACATATATGTGTATATATATATATATATATATATATATATATATATATATATATACATATAAACAT
>CAIGQV010018202.1:10535934-10555660 GCA_903798115.1 Danio jaintianensis
TCCAAGTATGGGACACCATACTTGGCCACACTACACTTCACTTCACTATATGTGTGTGTGTGTGTGTGTATATATATATGTGTAAATAAATAAAATATTTACTGTATTTTTTATCTGTATTTGGATCATATAAATGTCTAATAGATGATGGCCTGGACAAGTGTAAAAATCGTTATCCGCAGATGTTTCAGTGATTAACACTAAATGAGTGTTGCAATTTAATCAACTGGCAGCAGATCTAAACTTAACATTTCCTCTCCGAAGCTCAACAAGCTGTAACACATGTTCATACCACACAAACTCGCAATTGTGCTCTAATTGCATCTTCAAAAAGCATGACAGTCACCTTGTTACAGTCCATGGCGCAAACCAAAATTAGAAACAAGTCAAACTACAATCGCGCAATTAATGGACAATTAAATAATCGTTTGGATTTGCTTTGGTCAGAAAAAAAAAAAAAAAAAACTAAAAGTGTGACCGGTCCACCGTGTTCGCACTGATCTGAAGTCAGTGAACCTCTGTGGCGCAGGAGGATTACAGCTTAGCCGAAAATCACCTTGTCTTTTGGAGTGGTGTCACGCAAATGAAGGTGCCCTTTGCAAATAATACCCATTAGAATTTCAAAGTCATTGAGTCTCGGCTGGAAAGGGTGACGGAGCGCTGGATTCACATGCACTTCCTCTCAGTACCAGCCTCGCTCTGCTAAACCAGCCTAGTCCTCAGGGGATATCTGACAATTAACATTCAGCTCATTTCATGACTTACAGAGTTTTTCTTTACTTTCTTTTTTCCTGTTTTCAGGTGAAGTACCCCTTACTTTTGATTGCATATCTGTGCAATTGTTTTTACACCAAACATCCACATCATAAGCTCTTCATTCATTCATAAACACATCATTCTAGATGGCAATATTTCTTTAATTGGATGAAACCCTTTCAATATAACAATTGTTGCATTATTTATTATTCCATTCAACAAACAAGAGTTATTAACTGAACAACTTGCATTTTATACACATTTTTGATTGTTACTTCCAAAAACGACTTTAAAAAACATCAGTGATCAATGATGTTCCTCAGTGTTTTTGAACAAATAATCACTCACAAAGAGGTATATGATTCCTTCTTGAATGTGTCAGTGTTTTGTATGAATCGATTGAATAAATGATTTAATAACTTACAAATAGTTGCTTGTTTGGTTTTTGAATGAATCAGTGTTTTGAATGACTTGACCGAATGAGTGACTCAATAAATCACTCTTAAAGAAAGTTGCTTGTTCGGTTTCAAAATGAGTCAGTTTTTGAATGAATCAACTGAATAAAGGATGTATTGCCATACAAATATAGAATGTTGCTTGTTTGTTTTTTTAATTAATCTGTTATTTGAATGATTTGACTGAATCAGAGATTTAATAAATCCCTCATACAGAGTTGCTTGTTTGGTTTCTGAATGAATCTGTGTTTTGAAAGATTTGACTGAATCAATGATTTAATAAATCACTCATGAAGAGAGTTGCTTGTTTGATTTAACAACTGACCGATTCAATAACTCTGCCTTTTAACATATAAATAAATGATTTTGATATATATATAAAAGGGAAAAATCATACTTAACCCTAACTCTAAAAAACCATAAAGAAATCCTTCTTTATTAATTTCAATATAAATAATAATTATAATAATAATAATAATAATAATACAGTTTTGTGTTTCAAATCAGACAAAAAATATGCCATAATATAACACACCACTCCAACCCCATATGAAGCCTATCCTACATACTGTACAGCAGGATATAGAGCACTCAAAACTAAAACGGTGCAATTCTCCACAGTTCTGCCACTGGTCAGGAACAGCAGGCCAGAGGGTAAACTGCAGGTCAGGCCTAACAGCAATGTAAAGCCTATAAATAACGGCCACAGCTTTCTCTTCATCGATCTTCATTTACCAACCCTCCTTCCTGCACATTTCCAGAGTGACAAGGTTTAATTGGCTGCAGAGGGGAGGTCCAGGCCCAAAAACCATTGTAGGACGATTATCTGAGTCACTCTCTGAAAGGTTAACTGTCTCAACTAAAAGGGTGAAAGGTCATGGCATAAAAGCACCCATAACTTTCCTTTTTTTTTTTTTTTTGCGAAGAAATCATACAACCTGCAAAGGTGAAAATGGTTGGACCATTCAAAACTAATTTTAGCCTTCGTTAAAAGATGCTGTTAAGCCACATAAAGATAGAAAAGATTATTTTCTTTCTAAATATCTCATATGGAAGAGTTTCATAATGGCACACAAGCATCCACTACTTACATTAAAAGTTTATCATTCAGTTTGACCTAAAGATGACCTTCATTACTGTCTTGCTTATTGTTCACGATTTGCCAATTTATTCTCAAGGTTCAGCATAACATACCCTGACAGTCATCTTATTGTTTTGTAAATGACAATCTGTGCTTGGTTTGAGTAAAGGTCAAGGCTGGGAGAGCAAAGGTGAACAATGTGAATCAACATTCATGCAGTTGTTTAGCCAGAAGAAAAACAAACAGTTGATAAAGAGTCATTGATTCCTGTGGAGTGATGGAGGTGGATTGAGGGGGAGAGAACGCGGAGTTCTGTATGAACTTTGTGTAATGCTGGAATATTACATAACCACCTACACCAGTTACTCCTTATTAGCTCTGAAATGGATTCATCCATGCAGCTCATATCAGAAACCCCACACATTTAACTAATTTCCATTTGACAGTTCACTTTCAGCCTTATTTTACATAATGGGCACTACATAACCACTCAAGCAGGAAATCAAGAATGTAATTATATATAACTTTGTATAAAATTATACAATAATAAATATTTTTCTACATTTAAAAAAAAAAAAATATATATATATATAAATATATTGGGGACCAACTGGGGACCTTCATAGACTGCAGAGACACTGACTTTTAACTTACAACCTGACTGTATTTACATGCTAAACCCTAAAACTTTAAACACACTCACACACGTGCGCTCGCATCACGCACACGCACGCATGCACACACGCACACAAACCTGATCATTATGACAATTCCAAAGTGGTACTGGTGCATATATTCCATATTATGTGAATACTTTCTGTATCACTGCCCCCCCTCCCCTCCCCTCCCAGAATCATTAGTGGATCCAAATGTCATGAAAATCACTGGGTTCTCTTTTTTTTAAATAGAGCCAATTCAGAACAATACTTTAGGGACAGAACCTATGCAGTGTTTAGTTTTAAAATTAGATCGAGTGAGAATCGTCCTATTCTGCTTGCTCTTCATAATAAGCAGTGACAGCTGTCGAACAGCACTGACGAGACACTAACATTCCTCCAGTCCTTAATATCCATATAAATGAGCTGTAATGCTTTATTTTACAACGTTATAATGGCAATACAACTAAATGTCTCTCTGCTTACCGCGTACAGTATGCATTTGCCCATTTAAAAGGCGATTTTGGCTAACAATAATGGCCTAAATTTGCAAACGTGCACCATTCCCCGTTTACCCCACACCGCAGAGGATCCAGAGCTGGGAAATGAGCTGCATGACTTCACAGATGTGCCTGGTCTGTCTTTGCCGTCTCTGTGGGCTGCGACTCCAGAGAGCACAAAGACAAATGCCAGAAGGGAGATATTTTAAGAGGAAATATTTTTAAACGGCAGACACTCGCAGTCGCATTGGCACCTGCCATCACTCTGGAACGAGCCCCTGTGGCTCACATGCGTATTTATGTCTAATAACCTTAATTATCATCAACTTCAGTCCTTAGTGATGGGCAATCCTTAAGCTCACAAGTGAAATGGGGGGTTATTGGTGAAAGGAACATCTTTCCAGCTAGTACATTAGTCAATCAGTGAGAACATAGGTTACTGATGTCGCTTTAAATGAGGGAAGAGGGAAATTTAAAACGCTTAAAAACATCAAAACAGATTAATGTGACTTGACAAACAAATACAAAATATTCAAAAAATTCAAAATATGGGCGTTATATGAATGTATATATCTATGGCAGCTGAGTATCACTTGAATGGGGATCAAAACTGTGATGTCTTAAGCTGTCGGCATGATGGGTAATGAAATATATTTCCTTGAACCTAAACAAGGCAACTTAATGTTTAGAAAATCAACAAGGATGTTTATATTTGTTCTAAGTTAAGTCGAGTTTAAGTAGCCATTCTTACTTTTCCATTCCTTTTCTTTTTAACACACACTTGATGGACACGCATGACCGTTACACTCGCATGTTTGCACAAGTGCTGTATTTTCAAGATGCCATGTCAAGTTAAAAGATCTTCAACTTTTACAAACAGCACCGCTCATCAATGTCAGTTCCAAAGCAGTGGACCAATCAGAAGAACTCAGAGGCAGGGCAAGTGTTGCAAGCTTCTGTTTATAGTAGCAAGTTGGCATGGCAACTGTTTTCTTTGCAAGCAACATGGTGGATAAGGGTTTTTTCACCCATTCGTGAGCACTACTTTTCATAATGTTTAGATGCAAAGATGCATTCTGTGTAAATGGCCCCTAACTCTGCTAATGCCACCTGAAGTTATTCAATTGTAATCGTTATGTAGCATTGCAGCCTCTGCCTTGGGTAAGTTAGATTTAGATTAGGTTTTACACAACAAAGTCTAAAGCATTAGCTAGCTCATACTAATGTTACCTAAAGTTAATCACCACAAGCAAATTTGTTAAAAGTTAAATTAATTTAATTTGACTATGACGACCATAACATGAGTCTTCTCCCGCTGTAAATCCTCGTATAATTCATCCTTTTGTCCACTATAATGTCTTATAGATCCCCCCATGGCATATTTAAGTGGTCCATCTACACTCAAATTGCAATAATTGCTCAAACTACTTATTCATAATGAACTGAAACAACACAATTCTTGCGATTTTTTTGGGACAACTTAATTGTGTTCTGTTCAATCTACTTAAATTTGTCAAAACCAATTAACACTGTAAAAAATGCTGGGTTCCACACAATAATTCATATTGTCCCAACACAAATCAATTAAGTTAACAAATGTAAGTGGATTGAACATAAAACAATTAAGTCATCCCCCAAAAAATCGAGAATTGGGTTGTTTCAGCTCATTTTAAATAAGGAGTTTGAACAAGTATCTAAAATATATTTTTTAAGTGTATAGTGTATGTCGAAAAACATTTTTGGGACAAGGTTTTGATACTGACTGATGTCATTGTAAGACTGTCAGCAACTCTGTTTGTTTGTCCAAGTTAGAAACAGTAACTAAGAGGGGTGGAGCTTACCCATAGGTGATCTATAAAACCCTTCCAGCACATCCATTTACTCTGACCTGCTGGGATCACCTTATCAGGTAAGTCAAGGCAGGAAAGGAGGGTGAGGGAGGAAAAATGCTGAGCTGGAAGAAAAAGAAATGCTTGCCGACAACCACTTTTAGATGTCAGTAATCGCGGCTAACTACGTCCTGTTTTTTTCATCTCTAGAAATGTTCTGCGGCGCAGCGGTATCACTGAAACAGACAGGGTGGAAACATGGTCTTGAATGATACGGACGGCCTGGACGTGGTCTGCAGGCGATTTCTTCAGCTTTAATAAATCATTCCCTCCATCTTCCTGTCAGCGTGATTGTCAGCCTCCTCTGTGATGAAGAAGATTCGTGCCGAGCTCTCGACAGATGTGCAGGTAGAGCAACACAGCAGCCAGATGTTTTAATCAGAGGAGAAGTGCTCGGAGAAAACCCTCGGAATGCAAATGCGGAGCTACGGAAGCGCACTGGGATGATGAGCAGTGTTTAAGACTGTTTATTTAAACAGGTAGTGACTTATACACTGTCGATGGAAGATCATGGGACTTCATTAACATTTTCTAATGATCTGTGCATCTCAGATCTTGAAGTTTGTCGTGAATTATCATGACATGGATGCTAAAAAGGGGGAAAAATAATAAATAAAAAAATGATGCAAATGCAGGACTTTTTGTTGTATTAGGATAAATGACATATGAGCAGGGTGTGAATTACAGGGGGTTTGACCCCGCTAATTAATTATTGATCCCGCCCTGAAGGATGTCAAAACAACATGTATGGGGGTCAGCCCTCTAAATAGTGAGAAATCCGTATATTAAATAATAATATTAATAATTAAAATAATAGATCATTTAAATATACATTCGACCACCCCTATAACGGCCCATACCATTGTGAATGTATAATCGCCCCAATTAGTCTATGCGACAAAAAAATAATTCAACAGTCTGAAAATGGCAATTCTAGAGCACCGATAGACGTGGCAAGTGTTCACAGGACACTTTTTCTTGTATAATAGGTGTTTGTTTTAACATATAGCCTAAAAGTAAAGTCATATTAGCTGCATAGTTTGTACAGTTTGACCTACATAAACCTCTGAAATAGCTAATCAGAGGAGACGGTAGGTCAGAATACACTAAATATCCCAGAACACACTGAAGAAATTTAAATGCATTTTATTATTAAAGTAGATGTATTTTAAATAAATACATACATTTGATTTACTGAAGCATGTATTATACAAACTAACATTATACTGAAACAGTTGACCCCCCCGCCCGATTGTCAATGTATAATTCGAACCCTGCTTATGAGTGTTTTTGGAATTCTTTCCTAAAGTCTGGAAAACGCTTCATGAAAATGTTCTGAATTCAAACACACTCTCCCACTTAATTTTTTTTGCCAAGAGTTCACATACTGTAATCTTTCTCTGAGCCTTGTACTCAAGTCATATCAGATCAAACGAACATGTTTATCTTTTGCTTCAAATGTTAAAACCAAATCAACAGCAGCTACACTAATCATTATCTATTTGCTTTCTAATTCTAACCATAGAATAACGTTCACAGAACATTGCAGGGAGGATATTTATAAATCACCTAAAAATTATTTTACAAAATGTTCTCTAATGGTTATTTTTAGGTTATTACTTTGCAATCCTAAATGAACATTCCCTAGAAAATTGCAGAGTGGTTATAAAATAAATAAATAAATAAAAACCTAAACAAAATATACAAAATGTAACTTTATGGTTATTTTTAGACTATTATTTTAAATAACTTTAACAAAATTTCCCCTAATAGTTCTGTTTTTTAAATACAAGCACACACTTTTGTTTTTAAAATTGGGTAACACCTGTGAAGAGATGATGCCAACATCTGTGAAGACCATGTCTGAATCAACTCAGACATTTTTCTTATATTGTAATCATGATCACAGCACATAATCATGGCTTTATTCATGTTCGTTTCTGCTTGAATACAATCATTAACTAATTGCATGATTTGTATTGTACCAAAGCTGTGCATTCATGTCCTTTCATGGACATTTTCATGTATATTTCCAGCTGTTTCATTGACATTTTTCATATATATATATATATAGATTTTTTCCTGCCTTTTCATAAACTTTAACTTCATATAATCAGCTCTAATAATGAAATTACTCTTAGTTGGGTAACACTTTACTTCAAGTGGGAGTTTCATAAGACATCATGAAACTTTTATACCCATGATATGACACGTCATAAATATGAATGATATTTTATGCATGCTTATGAGGGCTGTCATTAAGTGTCATGTCTCAGTTATGTTATTTTAAATGCAAAGATGGCATTGTTTGAGGGCGACACGGTGGCTCAGTGGTTAGCACTGTCAGCTCACAGCAAGAAGGTCACTGGTTCAAGTCCCAGCTGGGTCAGTTGGCTTTTCTGTGTGGAGTTTGCATGTATGAGTGTAAATGAGTGTGTGTGTGGATGTTTTCCAGTACTGGGTTACAGCTAAAAGGGCATCCGCTGTGTAAAACATATGCTGGATAAGTTGGCGGTTCATTCCGCTGTGGCGACCCCTGATGAATAAAGGGACACTGCTAATACCCCCCTGGGCTATGAATAATTTCAGGCTTGACTGTATATACAACACTATTTCTGAGTCTATGTGAAAGACCTATTTATAGCTTTTAAAAAGTAAACTTCCTAGCTAAATGCTAACTTCAGCCACACAAATGCCCTCATTTAAAACAAAATCTGCAATCTGTGATGGTCAGTGTATGATTTTTGCTTCATTACAGTTTACCGGCTTCCCCACGTTCTAAAAGTTTGCTAACAGTTTGATGAGTGTTGTAAGAGGAAAAGTTTTGCAACTAAAGAGACACGCTAATGTGATGCTGTCATTCAGAGGCGCAGACAAAACAGCACTTTAGCGCAATTACTTGCTCTCCGACAGTTATGATATACGAGGCCCTCGTCATCGGCTCCCTCGCCTGTCGGAAATAAGTGATGGTTTTATTCAAGCCTGTGCAGGGAAATTCATTTAAAGGTCACACATACACCGGAGAGCCACGGCCATTATGCAATCATCTGAGTATAAAGACTGATCTCTGTGATTCATGTGCTCTTGTGTTCGGGCTGATGACCTGCTGTAATGCTGAATGAACTGATGGAGGTCAAGCAGGAGGTCAGAGCCACTAACAGGGCAGTAACAAAGACCCACAACAACAGTCATAAACCAGAGTCTGACAGCCATGATACTTAGAAAATTCTGACCTCAGGAGGCCTGAGAGTACTTGAGATATAATTAGATAAACATACATATGGACTGTGATATAACTGTGTACACTTATATAATGTAACTGATAAATCTTGTGTTTTCTGTTGATCTGAGTCATTTTAGACTAACAGGGGTATAAACTGAAAGACGTAAGTGGAATGAAGATTAAATTTGCTTCAGATAATTTCCAAGAAAAATTAAAACTAAAACTGCATAGTCATATTTAATAACACTGCAAAATCACACACTAATTACTGACATTTAACCAAAATTTAAGTTGCTTATATAATTTATATTTATTTTATTACATTTTTTAAATATTTTACAACTTAAATTGTGTGATGTTTTCAAGGAAAAGCAATAAAGATTATTATTACTTAAACCATACAATTTACATTTTTAGCATAAGCAATAGTTTGCTGTGTAATAACTGATAATTACAACATTTTAAAGGATGAATAAATAAATAAATAAATAAATAAATAAATAAATAATAAATAAATAAGTAAATTTGTAATTAAACTTAAAAAATAATAATTCCAAAAACTTTACTTTTTTAATTTTCCATTTGGTTTAAATAAAATAAAATAAAATTAAATTAAATTAAATTAAATTAATTTAATTATTCCCAAAAAATATATATCTTTAATTTTCCATTTGTTTTAAATGTAAAGTAAAATAACTAAAAATAAAAATAAATAGACTACTATACTATACTACTATCATACTACTACTACTACTAATGCTGTTAACTCATGTTGTTTTATCTTAACTGATAACAGACTTTATCCAGATGAATGTTGTCAACACAATAACAATAAGGCAAAGCCTGAGAAAATATAATTAGATTATTGCTGTAAAAATGTTCTAAACAATGTTCATTTTTAGGGTGTTTTAAGCAATGTCATATGTACAATGTAAACTAGTTACTTTTCATCTCACGTTAAATTACTGTAGCATTATCAATTCTAGCATAACACACACAACGCTAAAAAAAGTCAGTAACACTAAAGTGTGTTGTATTTGTATAAAGTGCTGTTAATAAAAACAACCACACACACTCCAACATTAATCACTCAAGCACAAGCACACACAATTACACCACCTCATTTTAGCCCAAACAAAATCTCCCTTCTTTACCGCTTTCATGGTAACTTCATCGGTTCAGCAACCTATTCATAATTTGCTTCACCCCTCCATCTTTTAATCAGGCAAAAATGATGGAAAGTTGGTGCGGGCAGATGAAAGAGGCATTAAAGGGGAACCAGTGGGCTATGGTGTAATTGCTTGTGCAGAGTTTAAGCAGGATTATAAGGGTGGTGGAGGGGGTGGGGATGTAGGCAATGGATATAAAAATCGCAGCCTCATTCACAGAAGTAATTGCTGTTCCTGTTAAAATATGAAGAGCGGAACTCCTATTTTACCATTGCTTTAAACTTCAGACTGCAGTTTCAGGCATAACTTTTTTTTTTTTTTTAGTACAATCCAAACACTGGGAGAGATTATTTTCTAATAGATAGGGGTCTGCGACGTACAGCACTGGATCCATCATAATTAGTATTTAATGGAAAATGAATCTCGTAGAAGATAAACATCAGCCCCGATATTTCCTGCCTCATTTTACCATAAGCCTCTTAGATTCATGCAGGTCACTAGATAGCACCGCTGGTTAATGGTAATAGACGAACCCCGGCATGGAAAGCTTAATAATAAAGCAACTAAACGGATTAAAATGTGTGGACTTTGCGATGATTTTATGCAAGTTGTGACTTAACATAACATATTTTCTTGCATTCAATGTCAGATGTCATGATTTAAGCTTTATAGCTGTTCAGTTTAGAGAAGTAAATAGAGTACAAAATAAGTTCACACAATCATAATGCAAATGTGGCTTTTGACACTAAAGTTTGTTACTTTGTACTCTTTTAAAGAGAGTCTTATTTCTTTTTGTTTGACATTTTTTATGATTTTAAATATTATTAGCCCCCTATTTTTTGATTGGCTACAGAACAAACCACTGTTGTCCAATAACTTGTTTTGGGTCTTTCAACATCAGACACCCTTGCCCAGGTGACTCAGCTGAGGTTGATCAGACCCCAGCCTGCATCCCAGTAGCCATCACCCACAGATGAGCCCTTTTTATCCATAGCCATCTTATGGCTTTCTCTGCAGCTTCACAAACGGACTTAATGGCCCTCTTCTTAGCTGCTACTGCTAGGCCTAGTTGGTTGAAGACTTTACAGAGTGAACGCCCTGCAAACCCTCTACAGCCCACCTCTATTGGCTCACAGCGAGTCTTCCAGCCCCCTTCCCGGCACTTCTTTGAGCATTTGCCTCTTCCATCCGCTCTTCCCAGGGCACTGGGAGTTCAAGCAAAATCTAAATCTTTGCTAAATAACTAGGAAAATAGTATGTACTGTCATTATGGCAAAGACTTCAAATTATTTATAAAAACTAATAAGTTATATAGTTATCTCTGTTAAACAGCACTTGAGAAATATTTGTAAAATAATTTCACAGGAGGGCTAATAATTTTGCTTTCAACTCTATATATATGTATATAAAGTCACACTGTTTACACATTTTGAAGACTCATTGCATTCTTATAGTTGTCTTTGCAGATCAAACTAGGATAAAAGAAAATATTTAACATCACAAAAAAAACAAAAAACACTCAAGTTGCAATTAAAGCCCTTGAGAGTAAAGCATGGTGAGAAAATCCTTTTTTTATCTCTTGTCACATGCACGGTTTATTTATTAAATCCTTTAATTTGACAATTTTTTTTTTTTTTTCACTCAAAACCAAAACAGGCACATAAAAAAGCAGCATGTGTTAACAGAAAGGAGGAGGGTGTCTCTATCAAAGTACTGCTAGTTGCTTCAATTTGCCATATGGTCCAATTAGAGTGAACAGAACAATAGGGAGATCAAGATTTTTGCGTATGTGGCTGCTTGTTCCAAACCAACCACCTTCTGTTCGGTCTAAAACAGTGGAGGAGGCCCAACAGAAACAGCACTAAACAGTGTCTCAAAATTCGCTCCTGTTGTTTTGTCCATAGTAATGTTTAACTCACATACTGACACATACTCATTTGGAAATATGTGCTTCAGTTCAGTGTACATATTTGTGAAACTGCAAAAAATGTACTTCAACATACAGTATATTTGAATGCAGTTTCTATGTAAAATGAATGCAGTATGAGGCCAACAACTTTTGTTTCTTTTCACACTAATGATATTTACAGGGACATATTATTGATGAATAAAGTATTATTTTCATGCAGTTTTTTGCACATCACCAAAAAAATGCATCAAACCAAAAGTATGATTTACATTGCCCAGCATAAATGAGTACACCCCTCACAGATCTCTCCATTTGAAATGAATATTTTATAGGATGCTCTACAATAACATACATTAGATTAGTCAGTACCAAAGCCACAACTAGACACCCAAATTAAAATGTTAGGTAAAAATATCAAATAAAAATGTAATAAAGAGAACAAATGAATAAAAATCATAAAAAATATAAAATTTTGTTGAAATCTTCACTCCTTCCTTCATTTTCCTTTGGCTTATTCCCTTTATTCATCAGGGGTCACCACAGCGGAATGAACCGCCAGTTTATCCAGCATATGTTTTACACAGTAGATGCCCTTCCAGCTGCAACCCAGTACTGGGAAACATCCATAAACACCTAGTTTGTCATTTGTTTTGCAACACCTCATCTTAATTTAAATGTATTATCTTTCTATTCCTAATGATGTTCTGTGATCAAACTCTTATTTTATTTAATATAACTGTATAATGATTGTTAAAATGCACCTAAATGTATTGTCTATATTCACTGAAACAATGTATAAAAATATTCATTTTTAAAATGGGGTGTACTCAATTATGCTATGCACTGTATACTTAAATACCTTTGCTAAAAGCAATGTCAAACTTTGGTAAAACTACATGACCGCAATGCAATTTTCTCCTAAGTTCGCTTTTGAAAATACTATCGGTTGCATTTAATGAAGGGTTTAGGTCAGTCAATCGCAATGTGATCTGTACGATAAACCCCGCCTGCTCATGGACGTGTACAAGAAGGATGTGTAAATGACATTTATTACAAAATAGCCAGAGTAATGTATTTCAGATTTGCAAAAATGTAAACAGCGCCCTTTTGCTAAATCGCACCCTTGTGAAAAACCAAGCCATCAGATGTTACTGCAAACACAATAACCTGACTAAATTATTCACAGTAGATCGATAAAGTGGGATCCGCGAGTCCCACTTTGACCTCTGGCCTCTTCTGATGAACATTGATTTTGACTCAGGCAAGGCAAAGCCACGCCAGCGGTAAACAGACACTTTAAAAATGTGAAGATGACAGATATGGAAGGAAGTGGATGTTTACAATTCAAATGCCAAGAGTCCGTGGGGCAACTTCAGATAGCGGCTTAAAGCGCTAGGAAGTGCTGATACTCCCACGTACAGCATCTGTTATGTGAGGTTATCAGAGGACCAGCCTACAAAAGTATATCCACTGCGGTTCGCTGCACCTTAAGTAGCAGAAGAGCAGGAAATGGGCATCTGAAACTACAGCGCAGTTGCGTTTGGATTCATTGTGAACCTGCCAGTGGCTTACAAAGTGCAAATGCTCGAATCAAAGGACACCACATCCATGCATATCTGCAAAACAACAAGCTACCTGCTAGATCTGAGGCTGAACATTGTGTTGCAGCTTCTAGGAATTGTCGAGCTTAAGTAAGGGATTGGAAAAAATTGATTGGAGGGGTTCAATAGGCTTGATATTCAGTACAAAACTAGGACTGGGTGATGACACTGCTGCCTTCTGTGGAGCTGCTTTATATTTTGAGTCTAATTTGTTTCACAATTTATGAATTTTGCAACATCAGCAATGTCACTGAATCAAATCAGGTCAATTCATTTGGTGAGTAAAGTTCATCAATTATTGAAATTAAGGGGCCTGTGGTTATAGTTTAGCAAAAATTATAATCCAATTCTTGCACATTTTGCAACAATTTAAATTTGCATTTATGTGCTGTTGCATTTAGGTGACAGTGTGTGTTGCTTTGGTTTTTTTAGTCATATTTTTTAGCATCATCCCGGACGAGCCCCCATTTTCTGTTACAAGTGCTAGTTGCTAATCAATCACATTTGAAAATAAGGAGCTCTTTACATGATGTTTTCAGCCAAAAAAAGAGGAAACTTTTTATGTGTTTTGACACAACAATGACATTTTTGGGACTCGTATAAAAAAAACGTATAAATCTGAAAACAGGTTACAAAGTGGAAGTTTTTAAAAAACGCTGCCAATGTTGTGTCTGTGTAAACACCCAAAAACGAGAGACTATGACAACAATAACATCATGTATCTGCATGGTACCCATTTAGTGAGGTGTAGAAAGCAAGAGCAAACAAAAACAGAACAATGGCAGAGTACATGGTAGTGTTGTTATTGCTTAAATGTTTGCTAACTCTTCATCAGCAAAGTGTGGATTCACTTCACATTACAACCAACAACAGAAACGCATCTTGCATAGATGTCAAATACTACATTTCTTACAGGTACTGTTTACTAACAAGGTGATAGCACCAAATACTGGCCTGGCATACGTATTAAAGAGTTTTTGGCCATTTTCACAGATGTGTAAACATGGTACGTTTTTGAAAGCTTTGTCGTGAATATTCATTCATTCATTCATTTTCTTTTCGGCTTAGTCCCTTTATTAATCAGGGGTCGCCACAGCGGAATGAACCACCAACTTATCCAGCATATGTTTTACGCAGCAGATGCCCTTCAGGCTGCAACCCATCACTGGGAAACATCCATACACACTCATTCACACACATACACTACGGACAATTTTAGCTTAACCAATTCACCTATAGCGCATGTCTTTGGACTGGTGGGGGAAACCGGAGCACCCGGAGGAAACCCATGCGAACACGGGGAGAACATGCAAACGCCACACAGAAATGCCAACTGACCCAGCCGAGGCTCGAACCAGCGACCTTCTTGCTGTGAGGCGATCATGCTACCCACTGCGCCACCGTGACGCCCTTGTCGTGAAAAGGGAAAAACGTTGTTGTCATGTAAACATAGCCTAACAGGTGTTTTTAAGTGAAGTTGGATCTAAAACTTTAGCTAAAACAGTACTGTGGCCCTCCAGGGGTCCGTTCTTCGTACCTCACTTAAATGATCTAAGATGATTTTGCAGATCCTGGATCTCTTAATCTTGATAACTGATCTCTGGCTAATTTGGTTCTTCAAACAAGTTCGCGAATCAGATTAAAATGTCTGGATAAACTGATCTGAGATCGCTGCGTGTGTTGTGAAGGACAGATCTATCGATCCTCGAAATCATGATCAGCAATGCAACGATTGGCTGACGGCACAGCAGCGTAATGACATCATCTGATTAATACTCAATTATCCATGTGAGCAAAATTACATAAAATTCATAGTAAACGGTTTGTTAAATATGATACGCAATAACTTTCCACATGTGTTCATGTGTCAAGAGTATTTAGCAATTTATTTTGTTTTACTTTTAGAGCTAATTTTCTTTATTATAGTAGCCTAGACCTGTTCAAAGCTTTTTAATAAATGGCTGTTTAAATTAATTTTGCATCAAAAAAGCATTTTGATATCGGTAAAAGTGTCTGCAACTTTTGCGAAGCATCAAATCACTGGTATATTATATGTCAAACCGTGTGCATGACTGCATAAATTATTATTCCTTTCCTAAAAAAATGAGAATATTGGCCATGTCCATTATCATACACAAATTGTACTAAAGCTGAGTCGGTACCTTAAAATAGTATACATTTGTATCTAAAAAGTCCATATTAAATAATGTTCTCTTTGAACTCCTTGGGGAGAGAACACTGCTGTGACAGTTTTTGTACTTTTATTTCAGAGTGTAGATTGCATAACAGTTTTTTAAAAACTTCAATTTATATATAAATTTATATATATTTTTCAACTGATTAAGAACTGATTGATGAACATTAACTGATTACGAAGAACGGACCCCAGGAGTTTAGAAAAATCAAAACAAAGCAAAAAAAATCTATCACAAGCAATTGTTTAATTAGCATTAAAGGTATTGGGCAAGCAACCACGCGTACTTGAGTTTTCATTAATTAACAATCTGTCCCATAATCATAATTAGCTTTTTTTTTTTTTACTGCACTCTAGTATTTATTTCAGATTTCATATTTAATGAAAATTCTCAAATTAGAGAAATTTACACTTTATTACTGTGACTGTATTGTAAAAAGCACTACAGTACATAAATAAAAGTGACGTAACTTCAAAATCCCTTTAAAATTTTTGAGGGCTAGAAAAGGTTTTGTGTCTATAATATAATAATGTAGTTTTTGGCTGTGCGATGAAGTCAATGAGAATTCAGCAAATATGGTTTTTCATCCATACTGTGGAGAGGGTACACAATGTACCAATCACAAATATATGGACTATCAATTACAAAATTCAATATGTTTTCTGACCCATAACATAAGGGGAAGTAGCATGATCATGTTTTAATGCATGTCAAAGCCTCGAGGGCTCTCAGCATGCTCTCTGCTGAGCTCAATGACAGAATCCTCCTACAACCGAGTTCTAGTTAAGCTGAAACTGAGGGAGAGCACAGTGAATGTGCAGCCTGCAGGCTTTTGTGGGGCATTTGCGTCTGTACTGTATGTCATTGGCAGAATCACTTTGTCATCAACTTCTCTACTTGAGACTTTTTTATATGCGGGTTATTATATTTAGCTCTTTTGTGAGGGTATATTTGTATATTCCTAGATTTGTTATAGATGCACAAAAACTTCAAAACTGGAAATAAATGAGCTTTCAAAAAAAATGAGCTTTCAAAACGGGCCTCCTGTGGATTACGATCACAGGAATGTGTTTTAGTGAAGTTTTACATCAGAGGATGCAGTCGGACAACAAAGGAAGGGATGCCCTCTGTTGGTAGTTTAACAAAAGTTTAATTCAATATCAGTATTGTATTTTGGGGATAACAAAATATAAAAAATATATATGTAATCGATACATAAACAAACATGAGGAAAGTGGTAGTGGGTCACCTGCTTTAGGAAGCTGTGCATACTGTGTCTATTATACACTGTTTATTAATTTTTTAAATACTTCTATACACTTGCTTTGCCAAGGTCCAGATTGACGGTAACATATAGACTTGCAGTACATGTATTAGAACTACTGGCTACACTGACTAAGAATAGTATGCTGTGAATCCAAATGCATGAAATATGCTTTTATTGATCTTGTTGAATTTGAAATGCAAGGTCAGATTTCTTCCCAGAATCTTGAAAAGAAAAAAAAAAAGAAACCCATCCACCAGTGATCAAGTATTTCCTCTAAAAAAGTTATGTATTGATGAACATTAATATTTAATTGTTATATGGACATACACATTCTGAGAAAAAAATTAGGCCCCAATGCACTCTGAATGCATTTTCTGTATTTTTTTTTTTATCGCATTTGTTTTTGAAAAATGTCTTGCATTGTGTTTTAGGGTTGAAGGAAATGTCTGTGAAATTAAAGATGTCCCGGCAGAAAGTTATAGTGATTTTTGAGGGACAAGTATCAGCTGGGCCGGGAAGTTAGAAGAGGTACTGAAAATGAACTCACAAAACTACTGCCAGGTTTTATGACACATCATGTCAAAAGTGAAATGAGGAAGCTGTACTGGCCCCTCAACACTCACTCTTGTCATATCTTTCAAAAACCCATTTAAAAAAATAGTCTTCAAGCATTTTTTGACATTTCAGTTTGTTTCTCTTAATATGAACATGCTGTTTCAGTTTTCATTAGCAGCAAAGTTTCTATTTCTACTCTACTTTGTTTTAAGCAATAGTGACACTGCACACTAAAGAGCTCTAGATGTCTGCAAACCTAATTCTTCACCTTGATTTTAAGGCATAGTTTGCACTGGGTATTAATCACAAGTCGGCAATGTTAAAATACAGGTGTGAACGGGCCTAAAACACTTTCAAAGGTACTGTAGTAGAATATGTAATTTCAGTATTTTGTGCTTTAATGACAGACAGCTGGGTGTCACACTGCTCTTGAGTCCCATAAAAAAGATAATAGGAGGATGCCTGGGACACAATAGGAGACGTGGGACACTTCATGTTGCTGTTTTGATTACACTTGTTTGGCAGTCAACCATTAGAGACAGCCACTTACTTTGGTTGTGTTGATTGTTTGTTTGTTTTAAGAAGTGTGAGTAAAATATGCTATGGTAACCCATTTTCAAATATTTCACCCTTCCGTTGGCACACACAGCATTGAGCAGTGAACACACACACACACACATTGGTAATGGTGATTTACAGAAACTCTCCATAGGCTCAATGTATTTCATACAGTAAAACATCACGTTACAGTATATGGGCCCTACACCTACACCTACACCTACACCCAACCCTCACAGGAAACATGTGGCATCTGAATATGAAAACACCACGTTAAGTATGATTTCTAAGTTGTTCAAATTACAAGGACATTAAGTACGTCTTAAGTATGTCTTCGTAAACCACCATAATACACAACATAATACACAACAATAGTACAACTAGGCCATACCCATGTCATTATACAAAAAAAAAAAAACCTATGTGGGTATTGAAGGTGAAAGAGAGCATTAACTCCTACCACCAGCAATTCCTCTCTGCACTGGAAATCAAACCCGCAACATTTAGGTTACAAGTCACAATCTGTAACAATTGGGCCAAACTTAGGGTACAAAATTAGGGTACAAAGGGTACAAATTTTACTTTTTATGAATACAGTTTGTGTTTATTTCTGGTTCCCACCTCATTTTCCCCTCAACTGTAGTATATAGACTTTTTTGCACTGGTCCAGAAACCCAAGAGAAAGGAGGAATATGCTTTCAGAGAACCTTTGCCATCGCAGTTCCTTTAACCTGCAGTGATCAGAGTTTTCTATCACGGACGTGGAGGCTGGTGCTGTAAGAGTTTGTCATCTGCTGCAGTATGGAGGGGAATTTGCCACCTGTGAGGGGGCAAAGATGCTGTATGCCATGATGGGGAGGAGCAGGGAGATGGGGGCTGAATGCCGGAAGCCGGACGTCAGAGAAGCCATCCCGGCCATCCAGTGGTGTCACCAGGCATCGTGGGTGAGGGTCTCTCAGCCAGCTGAAGACAAAACAGTGTTTGGGGAAATAATTCAATAAATATTTACTTTATTCTTTCCTTTCCCAGGCCTATGTCTCTCCCCATTCTTCTGTCTCCTTTTTCTGGCCTCATCCATCGTTTAGCCCAGTACCACAGTGGCCATGATGATGTTACACCCAAGGGGGAAAAGAGCGCAGTGTCAAGGGTATAAGAGAGTGGAGCGTGGAGGGTGGAATGAGTGGCAAAAAGCCTCACTTGTGTTACAAACCCTCGAGTCCCATGAAGAAGCTCAAGAGATATAAAAGAAAGAGTGATGACAGTAAATTGATGACAGCCTCAATTTTAGGGCCTAGCCTGGCGCTTGTCCGACAGCTAATCAGAAATTTGGGCCAGAGCCTGACCTGGAGCCTGTCCTTTTTCCCTCCTCCCAGCACAGCTTACATACTAGCCCATAATCATTCCAGCTATTTAAAACAGTTTGTATTTTGTGGAAAAAACTAAATTAAGAAAAAAATGCTTAGATTTATTTATTTGTACATTTTAAAACAGACAGCAGTATACTATACCACATTTGATCAGCGCAGCCTATTAAACCACACTTGACTAGACTACAGTAAATTCACAGATATAAACCATTTCAAGTATATCACAATGTTAGATTAAAAGTTTATTATCAACATCTCAGAAAAGGCATTTTTGACATAAATGAGAACAGGCTGCGCTGCTGCACGCATGAAAAGGCAAATGAATAGTTCACAACCAACCAACCCAACCAACCAACCAATCCACAAACCTACTAACCAATCCAAAAACAAAACAAAACAAAACAAAACAAAACAAAACAAAACAAAACAAAACAAAACAAAACAAAACAAAACAAAACAAAACAAAACAAAACAAAACAAAACAAAACAAAACAAAACAAAAGAAAAGAAAAGAAAAGAAAAGAAAAGAAAAGAAAAGAAAAGAA
>CAIGQV010018202.1:10559668-10573911 GCA_903798115.1 Danio jaintianensis
CTCAGTGAATTGAGGGTAAATGCTCTGGAGTTTGGGGTAGAATGTTTCTCTGATGTGCTGATAGTTTGTGCAGCGGGTGAGGAAGTGTTCCTCCGTCTCTACCTCTGCCTGGGCACAGTGTGGGCAGATGCGGCTCTCTCTGGGTTGCCAGTTCTGTCTGTATCGGCCCGTCTCTACAGTCAGACTGTGAGCACTCAGCCTGTATTTGGTCAGTGTTGCTCTTAATTTCCTGTCCTTTACTGCACTCAGATATGTTGCTGTCGTATAATCTCTATTTAAGTCTAAATAACATTGAAGTTTACTTTGTTTCCCTGCTGCTTCATTCCAGTAAATCAGATACTCTTCTTTTCGTGCATTTATCATTTGATTGGCTTTAGTTCTGTGGATGAGCACGTCCGTGTCCTGATGCTGCCTGCTGTTAGTCATATTTGCTATGTTGGTTTGTGTTTGCAGCTTCAGGACCATCTGAATCAGGGGGCTTTTTTCAGTGTCCATTTCTTGGTTTTTGAGGGCTTTAAAATGATAAGAGTTGGGGTCACTCATTTTTATATGTTTCCAAAATTTGACGGCCCGTTTCTCAATGCGCATGAGTAGAGGATACTGGCCTAATTCTGCCCTGCATGCATTGCTGGGTGTGTTCCTCTGTACCCTGAGGATGCTCCTACAGAACTCTGCATGTAGGCTTTCAATTGGATTTTTATCCCATTTATCAAACTCATGACTGAGGAGAGGACCCCACACTTCACTCCCGTATAGCACTATAGGTTCAATCACTGACTGGAAAATTTTGAGCCAGATTCCAACTGGAATTTCTATTTGTGTTGATTTTTTAATGGCGTAAAAAGCCCTTCTTGCTTTCTCTTTCAGTTCATTCACAGCCAAATTTAGTCTTCCATTAGCACTTATTTTCAACCCAAGGTATGTGTAGCTTGTGGCAGGTTCAATTTTTGTCATACCAAGGGTGAAGTTGTGTTTCTTTCCCTGACATCTGGGTTTTTTCTGGAATATTAGGGTTTTGGTTTTCTTTGGGTTAACGGTCAGGGCCCAGGTCTGACAGAAGCTGTGCAGGATATCCAGCTGCTGCTGTAGACCCTCTTCTGTTGGCGACAGCAGCACCAGATCATCTGCAAACAGCAGGAACTTCACACTGGAGTCGTATAGTGTGAGACCCGGCGTATCTGCTTGCTCTAGGAGCATTGCTAATTGATTGATGTAAATATTGAAGAGGGTCGGTGACAGTGGACAGCCCTGTCTCACACCCCGTCCCTGAGTGAAGAATTCTGTTCGCTTATTTCCAATTTTAATTGCGCACTGATTGTTGGAATACATTGTTTTTATAATGTTGTATGTTTTACCGCCAATACCTGATTCTAGAAGTTTAGACCGCAAACCTTCATGCCAAATTGAATCAAACGCTTTCTGAAAATCTACAAAGCAAGCAAATATTTTGTTTTTGTTTTGATTGACGTATTTGTCAATCAGAGTCTGAAGGGTGAAGATATGGTCTGATGTTCTGTAATTTGGCAGAAACCCAATCTGACTTTTGCTGAGGACATTGTGCTCTGTAAGGAAGCCTATGAGTCTGGTGTTAATGATGCTGCAGAACAGCTTCCCCAGATTACTGCTCACACAGATGCCTCTGTAATTGTTAGGGTCTGATTTGTCTCCACTTTTGAATATGGGCGTTATTAATCCTTTATTCCATATGTCAGGAAAATGACCAACACTCAGAACCAAATTGAACAGTTTCATTATAGCCAATTGGAATTTGTGATTTATGTTTTTAATCATTTCATTAAGGATACCGTCTGGACCACTTGCCTTTTTTGTTTGTAGGACTTGTATTTTATCTGCTAGCTCTTTTTCTGTGATTGGGTAGTCTAACGGATTTTGGTATTTGCCAAATATTTGCTCTGTATGGGTTAACTTATTATATATATGCGATTGTTCCGTACTCATGTTTATTTTACTAAACAGTTTCTCAAAGTGGTTTTTCCAGGTGTCTCCATTTTGTATTGTTAGCTGTTCATGTTTCTTTTTATTAAGGAGGTTCCAGTTGTCCCAGAAATTGCTTGAATCCACAGATTCTTCAATTGTTTTGAGCTGTTTCTGGATGTACTCTTCTTTCTTTTTTCTGATTGTGTTTTTATATTTTTTAAGCTCCTCGCAGTACCGAAGACGTACATCTGTATTCTCTGGTTGTCTGTGTTTTTGATTTGCTAGTTGTCTTAAGTTTTTCCTTATTGTTTTACAATCAAAGTCATACCATTTTTCATTCTCTTGTTTTTGTTTAAAATTTTTCTTAGTACTTTTAATATTAGATATCGTTGCCAAATAATCAAATATGTAATTTATGTTTTCTACAGCTAGATTAACACCATCTCCATTAGGAGGATAACTATTTTCCATAAATTCATCCAAAAGTAAACCTATCTGGGGGTCTTCAATTGCGTTACTGTATTTTTCAGAGCTGTCTTGTACCCATCTATAATTATTTATAATGTTATACAATTTACTGGATTGTGAAAATATATTAGTATTCTTGTTCCTTTTTATATAAAGTGTAATTTGGCTGTGATCTGATAGAGGTGTTAGTGGTTTAACAGTGAATGCACTGAAAGAGAACAGATCTAAATCTGTGATCATGTAGTCAACTGCTGAGCTACCGAGAAATGAGCTGTAGGTGTATCTCCCCAGAGAGTCTCCTCTCACCCTGCCATTGACCAGATACAGACCGAGGCTTCGACAGAGCTCAAGTAGGAGCTTTCCGTTCTTATTTATTTGGGCATCAGAGTTATTCCTAGAGGTATTTACACTGTTTTGTTGATAACTCTGTCCAAATATGTACTTATTCCCACTGTCTGTGGTACAGTCAGTTAAGGACCCTGTTCTAGCGTTGAGATCTCCACAAAGCAGCACACTTCCCTGGGCCTGGAAGTGGATTATTTGAGTCTGGATGGTCTCAAAGATGACCATCGATGGATGGATGGTCTCTCTCTCTCTCTCTCTCTCTCTCTCTCTCTCTCTCATGTAACTTTATTTTACATTTAACTGAGTGCAATTATTATCATTTTTTTTATCATTTCATGTTTTATCCTTTTATACAGTTATTCTGTAACTAATTCAGCTGTAACCTAAGCAAGTAATTGTCATTAAATTATTTCATTTTCAAGTATTTGTGAATTACTTTTGATTTAACATCAACACTTAATTGCTCCATATTGCAATACAATACAATCACATAATAGCAACGCTCTCCCACATTTTTAGATATTAATGCTGCCCTTATTTCCATTTTTGGTATAAGATTGCAGAAGGATGGTTTGACTAGAAATGTACAGTTTTCACCATCATACCGATAACTTTTTAGTCATTCGGCAAAACTACAGTTCGAACCGCTGTAGTTAAAAACCCATTCTTTACATTATTATTATTATTAGTAGTAGTAGTAGTAGCCGTAGTAATTTAATTATTACTAATAATATTTTATTTGTTAAAGATAATAGTTGCTATATATTTGTATTATTTGTTTGTTGTAAAATAATAATAATAGTAATAATGTATTTTATTATAAATACACTTAAAAACATGCATTTTTCCATTAATGTATTGTTTCAAAAACATTTCTGCTTATATAATAATTACATTACTAATAATAATAATGATGATGATTATTATTATTATTATTATTATTATTATTATTATTATTATTTTATTATTTTTTTTTTTTAAATCCTTGTGATTAATTCAACATTTGTTAATATAGATTTGCACAAGCACATGTTTCGCCACGTTTTATTTTATTCAAAGTCTTTGGGTTTATAACCACATTTGTTCCTGGACACGGATTTCTCCGAACGTGAAACAAGAAGACAATGTTCAAGAAGGCCATAGAAATGCAGCAATCATGAAATAAAGAGTGTTTTGTGAATTGTCCCTGAAGCATCATCAGCATGTTGAATGGCGTGTTGATTCATCCTTCATTCTCACAATGCACTGCCACACTATAGAGCCGCCACAATCCTCTGACAAATCACAGCTGTTTAACTACAAAAGACTCATATTCAGCTTCTATGGAGAGAAAAAAAATGCTTCAACGACAACATATTATGAAAATCAGACTTATTCCATGTTTAAATGCTGATCCCGAGGCAACTACAAACCCAGATAATGTGAATTATCACCATTTCATCTACACGTTTTCACCCACAGCACCACTGTATAGCACAGACTTATATTAATCAATACATTACAATGTTTTGTAGCACCAATGAACATAAGAGTCTTAATTTGATGGCTTAAGGTCTTTGCAAACTGAAGTCCGAAATTTTCGTATGCACTTTTTTCATATTCATAGTATTCAGCTTAAAGTGACATTTAAAGGCTTAACTAGGTTTATTAGGTTAGGATAGGGTAATTAGGCAAGTTATTGTATAACGATGGTTTGTTCTGTAGACAATTGAAAAAATATAGCTTAAAAGGGGCTAATAATATTGACCTTAAAATGGTTTTTAAAAAATTAAATAATATAACAAATTTGTATTTTCTTAGTTTTTTTGTTTTGTTTTTTTCTGTCAGTTTGATGCCTTTTCATTATTACTGATGATTATTACATTATTATTGATGATTTATATATGTGGGGATATGTTGATGTTTGTGCACAAATTTGTATTTTGAAGTTAATCTTTGTGACTTCAGTCATTTAGATGCTTTTTTATTATTACTTCTACATACTTTTATTTTTCCTCTACTCTGCAATTACATTGCAATTGATTCTTACTGATGATTCCTGATTTATGCATGGTGTAAATGTTATGAAAAGTTTGAAAGGCATATTTCAAATATGCACTTTTTTAAGTTAATTTGTCTGACTTCAGTCTGATGCATTGTTACTGACTTTAGTCACAGTGTTTCTGTGATACAGTTTGATAAATTTTCATAGAAATTGTCTTAACCCTTTAACTACCCCACCAAGAATAAAAATTGGATTGCATTTCTTAACTCATAATGTCGGTAGTTAACACAATGCATTTTTTTTAAACATATCCCATAATTTCTAAAATATCAACCTCTACCAAATGGTTGATATGTCGGTTTATGGTAAAAGTAATACATATACTATGAAAAATCTGGAAATATGAAGTGTAAGACCAATTTATTTTAAAAATATTCAAAATAAAACCTTTTTGAACACTAAATCATCTTTATTTTTTGAAGTATGCCATAAAATATTTCAGATTCTCATTTAACATGCTGTCTTGTTTTTTTTTTTTTTTTTTTTTTTTTACAATAAAACCAAAATGAAGTGTAGTAGTGCAACAGGATTATGCTTGTTTGATTTTCTTGAAAACCAACAATGCTGTGTGTGTGTGTAAACCATTATTTAAAACAGTCAAAACATGGTCAACCATTTGGTAGAGCGGGCAGTCAAAGGGTTAATGCTGAGGTGGAGATGGGAAAAATGTCTTTTCATATGGACACGTTTTATATGTTTTGTCATAAATAAAATTCCATTACTAAAGTATGTATTGCTGTAGAATTGTTTTTATTTTAGTCATTTTAATCACCAGTTTCTAGATTTAAAATTTTGACCCATTTTGGGTTACATTCAACACAGCAGTGTAATCATTTTTAACTAAAAGTTGGGTTAAAAAAATCACAACCCAGCATGCTGGGTTAAACGTGCAACCCAACTTGTTGGGTCAAAGTAACCCAGCGTTGGGTTCGTCCCTTTTTAACCCAACGCTGGGTTACCAAAACAACCCAAATTGGGTTGTTTTTAACCCAGCCGTTTTTAGAGTGTATGCGAAAAATTTGTCATGTAAACAAACCTTGCACACTGAGTCCAATGGGTATTAATTAATCCATCACGAAAAAATGCAAAACATTTCGGAGTCAGTTCAAGCAGTAATACGTTCTCCTCTCTCTTCTCCAAAGTAGAAAAAGAAAGAGGAATAGGCTACATATTGTGTTCATTTAATACTAGCCTACATAGAGAGGAAGGAGAGTTCTCCTCCTTATCAAAGAGCTGCGCTACTACGATTATCCCGAAATGCAAAGTTTATTTCAGGAAATCAATGGAATTTTGATACATTGCTTGTGATACTTCACACATTCACATACGTAAACAAATCCTGAACAGAGAGTACCTATAGACATTATAATAGATGGCGACCACGTTGACATGTCGAAGCAACGGAATGAAAGCAGACCATCCTTTCTATTATAATGTCTATGGGCAGTACATCAAATGTATGGACACACACACACCAAGCAGCAGCAGGGGAGAGGTGCGCCAGTCACTGAATCCAGCATATAGCTGTCCGCCACATTCTGTCTTTATTTTATGCACTGTGTTTGTCATAAAGTTATCTGTAGCTCAAGTGATGGCATTCCGTATTTAGCTTTTCACTTGTACAGTGACTCTGAACTGTGAAAACACCTCTCAAAGTGCTTTTTTCGAATGCGAAAAGCGAAAAAAATCAAACCCGGTTCAATTTATGACGGACAAAAGTTTTGGAAGCAGTATGTCAATACGATTGGCACAACGTGAGGGGGAATTAATTTTTTAAAGTGTGAAAACTATGGACGAAAATGTCAGATTCAGTGTGCAATAACCTTTGTACAGTCGTTTTAGAATGAAATTTGCCAACGAATGTGAATACATATTTATGTGTTACATTTTAGAACAAAATATTTTTTACGAGGAACTGCTTCACCAATGAGGGTCCGTTCAATGCTGTTTCTGAAGGATGGGTCAATTTACAAGTACTTCATTCTCTAACTTCATATTAATAACCAAATACGCCACTTTATATTTTTAGAATGTTTCTAAATTAAGAAATTGTAACCTCTTCCTCTCCATCATTGTCTGATGCTGGATTAAACATAGTTTTAAAAGGTTTTAAAACCTCTTAGCCAGCATCAGGACATGGATGCACTGGGGCGCTGTTTTTGAACATGTCAGTGTTTATGAATAGATTACATCAAAAAGAACACGAGTAATCTTGACAAACTATACATCAGTCTAAAGCTACAACCCTCAAGCAGCCATTGTAGCTAGTTGTTTTTCAATGAGAAGCTTATAAAGAATGCATTTGCTAAGTTTGTGTAAGTTGTACAGAAAATACTTATTAGATATGGAGTACATATCATCGTAATAACAAGACACACGCGCATTAATTGCTGTACATCACGGTTTATTTTGAAAGGTAAGAGTCCTCAGAACAACATCCCAGTGAACACATATCACAACTAGGCATGGGACAATAACCGGTTTCAAGGTATACCGCGGTTTGGAAAAGTCAAGGTTTTAAAACCGCTCAAATTTTCTGTAATACTGTTCCTACGGTATATGTACGTTTTTTTTTTTTACGTGTTTTTCAAGACTATTTTATTTAGTTTTTTAGGGCAACAGTATCTCCACATCAAAAGCTACTGGTCAGTCCAATTTCAGCTGCCTTTTCAAGTTTTTGAAATTAATGAAGATAGCCGAAGTCAATAATTTATTTTAATTATTCAACCTGACATGTTTTCTGTGCCAAAATATTTGAAATGTTTCTTAAAAATAAAATATATTGTGTTCAATCGATGGAAAAGTTTTATCCAGACATTTAAAAAGAACATATTTTAGAGCAGTAATCACAATATCGCGATACCATGAAACCGTGATATTTTTTTTCCAAGGTTATCATTCCGTCAGAATCTTATACCGGCCCATGCCTAAACGCAACAGGTAATTTCTGAAAATTTGGCTGAGATTTGCTTTTGTTGTTTCTGTCAGAATAGCGTGCAAAGGCTCCACCCTCTTCTAGAAAGCAGCAACTCAATTGCATTTAAAGGGACACACAAAAAAAATGTGTTTTTGCTCACACCCAAATAGGGGCAAATTTGACAAGCAATAATAAATGATCTGTGGGGAATTTTTAACTAAAACTTTTGAAATTTCATTCTATTCTGAGAACATTAGAGATATAGTTTAATTCAGAATTATTAGCCCCCCTGTATGTTTTTTCATGGAAAATATATATATATGGGAATAATTTTTTAAACACATTTCTAAACATAATAGTTTTAATAATAATATTCTAATAACTGATTTCTTTTATTTTTGCCATGATGACAGTACATAATATTTTACTACATAATTTTCAAGATACTAGCGTAAAGTGACATTTAAAGGTTTTACTAGTTAAATTATATTAATAAGGCAAGTAAGGTTACCTAGGCAAGTCATTGTATAACAGTGGTTTGTTCTGTAGACAAAAATAAAAATAAAAAATATATAATAATAATAATAATAATAATAATAATAATAATAATACTTTGGGAAACATTTGAAAAAGAAAATTCACAGGATAATAATTAATAATTTTGACTGTATATTTGATTTTATAAAAAGAGGAATCAAGGACTGATTTGCGATGAACAGGCTTCAAACAGCAACACGTGCAAACATATAAACAAAACATGCGCAATCTGCATGCAAATGTGGAAAGCGAGGTGGTTTCAGCTGCTGATTCCTATGGCAATTTCACACAGGATCATGTCTGAGGGCGCAAAATGTAGCCTTTCATTTTCCCTCTGCATTTCAACCTCTGCTAATAAGCTTGAAATTAAAAAAGACAGACAGCATTGGCCTGTTTATATGATAAGGTCCTGCTGACCATACAAAGAAAAGAAGAGATAAGAGTCCACAGCAGGCGTTTCCAAAGCAGGCGTTTCACATCACAGACGTGCCGCTGTTCAGGGCCTGAACTACTTTTTCACGGATTTGTTTAGAGAAAATATTATATTAATGAATGATGATCATAACTGTGTGAGTGAATGAGACAATGGGCTTATGAATCGCCTATTTATTAATATTTACTGCAATGCATTTTGATTTTTAAGGTATGATATTATAGATATGCTGCTGATGATTATTTATTGATAACAAAGTATTATCATTGTTTATTATCACTATTGATCTACAAAAACTGGATCAGCAAATAATATATTAAAAACAAAATAAAACATGCTAAATTGGTTTATTTACAGATTTGATTCACGCTGGGTTGGGATTGAATCCACAAGATGCTTTCCCAGGCTGTTATTATCCTACCATTTATTCATAATGTAAAATAATTCAACATCTGACTAGTGTTTTTTACGGTAACAAATACTCTTTTGGTGTGGAAGGATGTTAAGAAATATTTATCCATCCCAAATAAGCTGTGTTCTAAATCACCTATTACGCTTAATCCTGATTTTCCCACTACTATACAGAATATTGGCCTTTTGACTTGGACGTCAAGCGGAGTGTTGGAATTGGGTCACTTATTTGATGATGGCCAAATAAAATCATGTCAGCAGTTAAGACAGGATTTTAGTCTTCCCAGTAAAGATTTTAAAAAGTTCTAAAAAGACACTTTTTAGAGTTACAGTTAAAAAAAAGGTAATATACAATTTGATCTTACTGAAATAGAAAAACAAAAAGCTTTTTTCTTCATGGACGCTAAAAATCGCTAAAGATCTCTGAATTATATACATTGCTGTCTAATATTGGTCCTTTAACCTTTGATTCTTTAAGGGTAATATGGGAAAAGGATTTGGAGTCTATTTTTAGTGATGAGGAGTGGCTATCTGCCTGCTCAAATATCTATCCCAAAAGTACTTTAATTTCGATTCATGAACATTTGAATATTTTGAACATTTGAATATATCATGAATATTTCCCAATTGTTCTCAACTATGTTTCAAATGCAAGGTAGACATTGGCACAGTGATGCATGTATTTTGGGATTACAACAAAATCAAAACGTACTGGAAAGAGATTCACAAAATTATTAAAAAAATAATTGGAAAGACTTTTGCTTTGTCCCCAAAGGTATACCTTTTGAATTGTACAGTGGAACTGTGTCTTGATCATGATATTGAATTTTTGTATATACTTGGCCAAAAAATGTATACTATTATTATGGTCAACTGCTCAGATACCTTCAGTCAATATGTGGCGACCAGACTTTTACCAGTGGAAAAATTAACCCTATGATTTAAATGTTCTGGTGCATTCGGTCATCACTCTGGAGGGTTCTTGAGGGTGCTTAGTGATTGTCTTCCTAAATTCGGTTTATAATTTCTTTTTGTTTTTGTCTTTGCTTTTAAGCATTTGTATGCATTTGAATATCTAACAAAAACTGCTGCACTTGTGTTACGACATACCAGTACCACTATTGTTCTGTTGAAAATTTTAATAAAAAATTAATTAATTAATTAATTAAAATAAAATAAAATAAAAGATAAAGTAAACATTTTACATTCAAATTTATGTAGGCTTTATCCAAAGAAACTTACAAATGATGATATAATTTCATAAATATACAGTTTGTTTGTTTGATTATATATTTACAAATATTTCATTAAAAATAATGTCTTAAAATAAATTTGTAATAATTCTACTACTACTAGTAATAATTCTACAACGAATAATAAAAATATTTGTATATTTATTATATTAAACATAACATATTTTTATACTGTATAATTTCTGTCAATTTCTATGTTATTATTATTATTATTATTATTATTCTAATCATCATTTATTTATTTACTATCATCATCATCTCCATAATTACCATCACCATCATCATCATCACCACCACCACCACCATCATCATCATTTATTTATTTATATTTATTTATTATTTTTCTTCTTCTTCTTCTTCTTCTTCTTCTTCTTCTTCTTCTTCTTATTATTATTATTATTATTATTATTATTATTCTTCAACATGCTATAATTTGTTCCAGTTTGTATTAAATATCTGTTACAATGTGTCATGTACTTTTGGACATTTGTTTTACAAGAATAATTTCTTTCAACAGAAAAGTCTTCAATTGACAAAATATTTTGTGTGATTTTTTAAAAGTAATATTTTTAGTATTAGTTATCAGCCTAGAGCGCCTACTACTGTTTTGCACAAAAGCTATATATTTAACTGCATCTACTTATAAGCCCCCTCAGAAGAGGATTTAACTGTGAGCGAATAGAAATATTACGATTGTAAAGCGACACTCATTGATGTGTGATTCGCTGATATCAGAGACGCATCAGCCACAAACCGAGAGACACATCAGCCTATGAACATGCTTTTGTTGGGCATCGCGCGACAGCGTGGGTGAGCTTTTCAGACAGAAACATCAGATGCAAGAGCACATGTATCACAATTTCAGATGGAGGGAAACAAACAATCAGCAACAGCGGGAGCCCTTAGATGATTTCTCTCCTGGCAGAGACAAATATGCCGACATACACCACCACCAAGATTATACCGTATCATGTAAGTTAAATATAGAACATCTTATGTGTTTCCAACTGTTCAGTGAGTGTCGGGATGATGTGCATAATAGGGCTTGATCTTAGACCTACACAAAAACCCTCCTGTTGAACTGCTTTTAAAGCTAAATTTACACTATTTACACGCATTTTTTCTTTTAAAATGCACTATGTATGCAACAGTTTCGCCTGGCATGCAAACAACTCATGAATTTCTGACCCTCAAAAACACTGGGATTGCATGTCAATGAAACTGGACGAAAGCACAGACTTTTGCTTTGCTTTTCTTTCCTTTTTGATTTTTAGTTTTTGGCTGCAGCCGCCAGTGTAATGCTTTTTATTTATTTTTTTCATTTTCTGTATTTCTTCAACTGACAATGAACAAGTCGCTTGTGAGCAGTGTTGGGAGTAACATGCTAGAAAAGTAATGTTTAACAGTAACCAGTGGTGTAAAGTAACAAATTACAAATACTCAAATTACTGTAATTGAGTAGTTTTGCTCAGGAATTATAATTTACTTTTACTTTCCCTTGAGTACATTTTTAGTGCAGTATCAGTACTTTTACTCCACTACTTTCCTTCAACCTGCAGTCACTACTTTATTTTTTCTTGTCTATGGGGATTAGAAAAATCAGTCCTGTGATTCCTGTCCAATCAAATCGCACATAGAAGGCAAATCGCATCATAATGAACTACCTCAAGATGATGAAAATTGGGTTGACATCAGAACCCAACATCAATGTCCAACATCCAACCAAATATCAACATCTAATGATGTTACAGCTTGACGTTGTGTGGATGTTACCAATATGACATCTATCAGACGGTGGATTTTGGTTGCCATACCTGATGAATAAATGTCAGTATTTGACGTTAATATGACGTTGGTTTAAGATGTTGGCTCGACGTTGGATTTTGGTCACTTTCTAACAACCTAAAATCGACCAAATAGCAATGTCATTTGACGTCATTATTGGACATCAAAATAATGTTGTCCTTAGACGCTGGCTAGACATTGAATTTTGGTCACCTGACATCACAACCTAAATCTAACCTAATTTTAACATCTTATGATGTTGTGTGCCTGCTGGGCAATAACTAGATGCACTACAGAATGTTACGTTTACACACACATGCACAAATGACATGTAAACACATCAGCTTTTAACAGCGTGATACTTACTACTCCCTACTCTTGAGTACTTTTGAAATGTCTACTTTTTACTCATACTGTGAGCAATATTTACAACAGATACTTTAACTCTACTTGCACTACATTTTTAGGCAAGTAATGGTACTTGAGTATGATTTTTCAGTATTCTTTCCACCATTGACAGTAACTATTTACTTTTTTTTGCAGTAACGCAGTATCGTAAGGCATTACTGACCAATTTTCAATAATATTTTACATGGTGTATGTTGAGTAATGAGTGAGTTACAACACAATATTCATCTAAATTTTGTTTGTTCAAAGGAAAATAGACAGCAAGACCACAAGGTATTGAAGACAGAATATTAGTTTTTTTCCACTAGATTAGATCACATTAGATTGCCATTACACGTACAAGTACTAGGCAACGAAATGCAGTTTATGTCTAACCAGGAGTGCAATAGCAGCAAGTGCAGGATATAAGTGCAATTATAGAAAACTATGGGTAATATTTACAAAAGCATGTACTATGAATATAATATACAAGTTGTATTAAGTTAACTATACACTGAAAAAAATGATTTCTGCAAAATTGTTGCAAACAATTTATATGGGTTGAATTTAAACAAACAAATTAAATTTGGTAATGTTCAACTTAATTTGTTTGTTTAAATTCAGCCCAAATAAATTGGTTACAACCACTTACCTTTGAAAAATTTACAGTACACAACTGTGGAGGCTCATACCACTTTACTATAGCTTATATATACTTAGATTGGGACTGATATTTAATGTTTATTCAATAGCATAAGTAATACTCTTTCAATTAAGTATCTTAAGTAAAACGTAATGGTGCATGTGATCATAGATTCAGTAGATAGATACTGCTCGTGATAATTTTATACCTACTTTTAGCTTCTGATATGTGTTTTCGGCCATTTAGCGTGAAACGCCAGTACAGAGGATTTTTTTTTCTTTTCTTTTTAAATGCTGTGTAAAAGAAAAAATGAAAACGCACCAGCGTAAACACAGCTCTAAGTGCCTTGAGTCATGGACAAAAGGAAATGGTCTTGCCGCCGATGCTGATGAAGAGAGAGAGTCGCTGGAGCCGACAGAAAGCAAAATGAAATGTACAGCCATTTATTCCCAGTGGTTAAGTGACTGTAATAGGAGCCGATGCCATTTAAGTGCTTCTTATTTGTCTTGTAATGACAGGCCGAACAGCTGATGAACCAATCCTCAAACTGGCCGCTGTTTCAGCACAGACGGCTGAAGCGAACGCATGGATTTCCCCCATTAACCGGCGCACAATCAGCAGTGACAGAAAGGGCACCGGGGACTTGGCGAAACCCCGGGTCTGCCATTATGAAGCTCCGTTTGAACTGATGCCCTCAGCACTTCCAATTAAGCACGTGAAAAAGGGCTAACAGATGTACAAACAAAAATGGCTGTTTGTTAATCAGCTGTGGAGCCGTTTGAATGCAACTTAACAGTGGAGGAAAGCTGGCAGTGAAAACACAAGGGTGGCACCACGCCGGTGTTGTGTGACTCTAGGTTAAGAGGTGAAGTACGGATTACAGTTAAATAAAGAGAGTATATAAATATACTCAAATAAATGCATTTAAAATGATTGAATAACTGAAATGAGTAAATGAAGTAACAATAATGAAACTACTACTACAACTAATAATAATAATAATAATAATAATAATAATAAATAGATAAATAAATAAAAATAATTAAATACTACTCTACTACAACAACTATTAATAATAATAT
>CAIGQV010018202.1:10587044-10611704 GCA_903798115.1 Danio jaintianensis
CACTACTTGCTATACACTTTTTATACACATAAACACTTATTTAACAAAATATTTTACATGCTTATTTGCACATAACAGCTGCTATTGTATATAGTAATATTTCTGTAAATACACTTTTCAATTTGTATATTTGCATTCACTACAACTTTTATTTTTAAAATATATTTATTATCTGTTTTTTGTCCTGTCTCTGTAATTTTGTTGCACTGTAGAAGCTCTGTCACGAAAACAAATTCCTCGTATGTGTGAACATACCTGGCAATAAAGCTCTTTCTGATTCTGATTTCTGATTCTGATTCTGATCTGAATTATTGTGGTAAACAGTAACTTGATGTGTGATTCAGACTCAGTATTGTGTGTTGAGAATAAATAAATGAATAAATAAATAAATAAATAAATAAATAAATAAATAAATAAAACTTGTAAAGAAAGCACACTTGTATAAGGCCCTATTATGTTCGCTCAGCATAAAACACTAATAACTAATATAATAATAAGAATAAGAATTTAGAATTGTGTAGAACATAAAAATTGTGTAACAAATTAATAATGTGACCTATAATGTGTGAGTATTATACCATAAAAAGCCTATTACAAATTGGTTATTTAAAATGTCCACGTAAAAATAAAATAAAAATAAAAAAATAAAATAAAAATAATATTAAATTAAATTAAATTAAAATTTAATTTAATTTAATTCAAACACTTGTTAAGAAAGCACACTTGTATTGGGCCCTATGATGTTCACTCGGCAGAAAACACGTAATCCAGGGAAAAACTGAATTGTGTAACAAATTACTGTGGCCTATTGTCTGTGGAAAGTACTGTAAAAAGCCTATATATACATTATTATATATGTTGTCTACATGTCTGTGCTAGTAACATTTTTGTTAAATCCTTAATAAATGGTTGTAATAAAAAAATAAAAAAATAAAAATAAAATAAAATAAAATAAAATAAACAACCATATTCACAAACAGCTACACCCCCAGACCCCATTCCGAAGTATACAATGCAATGGCAAGCAACCTCAAAATAGACACAACCGCATACATCCTTCATACTTCAAAGATCAATATGAGTTTGTCAGTGATCAAGTAGCTTGGCCAACAGTCAATATAGTGCCAAAAAATTCAATTTATTAACAGCAAAAGAGACAGCGGAAGCGATCACTCGTTGAATGCTCTCCCACTTGTGGGGTCAATACACTATGCTAAGACATATGCAACAACAACAACAATTGTAGATCCACAAAATTAGAAAACAGTTTTGAGCAGCTGAAAAGTTTGTACACAATTAAGTGCAAATTTTTATTCAACTGTTTTCTGGGCGGAGAACAGATGCATGATTTCAAACATTTATTCATTCATTAATTCATTCATTTTCCTTTGGCTTAGTCCTTTATTTATCAGGGGTCGCCACAACGGAATGGTCGCCTCAACGGAATGAACCGCCAACTATTCTGGCATATGTTTTACGAAGAGGATGCCCTTCCAGCTGTAACCCAGTACAGGGAAACACCCATACACTTTTGCATTCACACACGCAGTCATACACTAAGGCCAATTTTGTTTACCCAATTCACTTATAACGCATATCTTTGGACTCTGGGGGAAACCGGAGCACCTGGAGGAAACCCACGCGAACACTGGGAGAGCATGCAAACTCCACACAGAAATGCCAACTGGCCCAGCCGGGACTCGAACCAGCAATCTTCTTGCTGTGAGGCAACAGTGCTAACCACGAGCCACCGTGCCGCCCTTTTAAATGTTTATTTGATGAAAAAAAAAAGCTTCACAGAAATGTCCAAAATGCACTCACTCATTTCTCTGTCAGAGTTTGTAATTTTGAGGTTGTGTGATTTGGCACATTTTGACTGCACAAGCGGCCCATCGCTGCTCTAAAAGGGAAGTAATGGATATCAAAAACATGCAATTTCTTCCAAAATCACAATGATGCTTTCATGGTCAGGAAATAAATCATCTGGGACACATTTACAGAGAGCAAGTCAGAGCGAGAAAAAAAAAAAAAAAAAGATGATGGAGATGTTCAAGAGGGGACTATCTGTGATTTCAGGCTCCAAATAAAAACAGGAAAAAGCCAAGGCTAAGTGTGATTACATCCGCAATGTTTTTCACCACTTTTTTTGGTTTCTCCTTCTCTCTTTTCTGCCCTTTCTAAGGTTAATGAGTCCAGTGAAAGGAAATGGTCTGCAAGACAGCAAGGTGTTGGACCATTTGGTGTGTGGCCAGGCCAAAAAAGGCACCACAACATCATTATGCCCCAATGGCGGTTCAAACTGGAATAAGTGACAAACATCTGTTGCTAATGCACTCATTAACAGATGCGTCCAGTCATTCATCCCCTTACCAGGGGTGCAAGCATGACCAATTCAGGCCAAAAAAAGAATAAATCAAACAACAGTAGAAGCCCATTCCGGCATCGCAAATTAATTGAGAAAAATCAAAACACTGATTAATCCCAGGTCTGGACGGTCATTTGTTCTGACAGCACCCCAGTGCTCCTGTCTGGGCCCGTAACGGTGGCTCAAATGATTAGACTTTAATGAGAGACAAGAGAATGTTGATGTAAGGTAAAGGAAAGTGGAATTAGACAGATAATGTTGAGCAGCTCGCTGTGAAATCAAATTAGCGCCCTCTCAATCTTATCAGTAAGAAGCTTATTTTTTCTCTCTCTCTCTCTTTCTTCCAAAGCGGCAGTCCATTCAGACCTCTGTGGTTTATTCTCTTCTCCGTCTCCGCTGCAGATATTCGCAATATATCTGATCATCCAGTACGCTTCGGTTAATACAAGAGAACTTTCTGCAGGAATCAGGATATGTGACTGAGAGATATCACAGCTGAGATTTGTATGGGGAAAGTAATGGCTGAAAATGAAGTCCAACATTTTTTTTTTTTTTAATGATACAGTACACTTCTGTTCTGTTTTCCTTCCTTTTTAATACAAGTGTATATAAAAAGTTGGTCACATTTTATTTTAAGGTACAATTCTTGCTATTAACAAACCATTAACTATTACTTTTAGATTAATAAACTCTTAATTGTCTGCTTATTAATAGTTAATCATGTAGTAGTTATAAGTTATAAGTACAAACAAACAGCCAATGTCTTAATAATAGGCAGGTAATAAACCACTAGTTAAAGGGATAGTTCAACCAAAAATGAAAATATACTCATGCTTTACTCACCCTAAAATAGTTCCATACTTTTATTAGATACCTTTTTTTAAGATATTCTGGAAAATGTTGGAAACCTGTAACCACTGACTCGAGTCAATGCTTACAGGTTTCTGTGACAAGTGAATTATGAATCAATGATGACAGAATTTTCAGTTTAATATAGGTATTTTATATTATAAACTCTGTTTCATTAATCCAGAGGGTGTATGTGGGCAATTCTATAATTGCAGGTATATTTGGTGTCCAAAGCCATAATTTTTTGTTAAATTTTTGATTATTTATAAAATGTGTTACTTATTTTCAAAGATCACAAGATGTTACATCATAACAAAACAATATTTTCTGTCTTATATTGCCAAAAATCATGATTTCTTGATGTCCGATTTAGTCAGTTTATTTTTTTCCATCATGTATCATTGTGTAATCAAAATATTTTATTTTACCTTTCTTTTAGCAATATAAATTTTTTGTATTAATAAAATCTCGAAACAGTATTTTTCCTAATTCAACATTAAATTGGTTAAAAATAACGTTTTTGTAATAAAAATGTGTGCCCGTAAATCTTGCGTCAATTCTGTTAGCATATCATACTTTGCCGTTAATTTGTGGAATTATCTCCCAAAACTATGTAAAAAACAGTTGATGTCACTTTCCCTCGCTGATAAGATGTGAAGCGCTGAAAGGTGTGTGTGTGTGCGTGCGTGAGTGTGAGTGTGTGTGTGTGCTCTCTCTGAGAAAATATTTCAATTTAAAAACATCTCACACAAGACTTATTTTGTTAACTGTCAATATTGTTAACACAATTTCAAAAGGAAAACTAAATATTTCATTGATCGAACATTGGGACAATTTTAAAATATGGTAATCCTAATTTCATCAGTGCCATGCGATCTCAGCATTTTTGCTAGCAAGTTGACTTTTTGGCTAAAAAGTTGTAAAATTGTCAGTTCTGCTACTGTCAATTATGTTACTGTCACCCATTTAGGCTAAGAGTTTTGACAGTAACAGAATTGACAGTCATGCATGTGTGAGATTAAGACAGCTTGTGTGTGTGTGTATCCACAGCTGAAATGTCATCTTGATTTCAAGTGTTGAAATGTAAGGCCTGTTTATCTGTTTATGACAGTTTTAAGTAACAGATACAGTATATAACAATACAACTTGTGGCACACAGATTTGTTTTTTTTAATCTTTGCCATGATAACAGTACATGATATTTTACTAGGTATTTTTGAAGACACCAGTATTCAGCTTAAAGAGCAATTTAAAGGCTTAACTAGGCTAATTAGATTAATTGGGCAAGTTAGGGTAATTAGGCAAGTCATTGTATAAAAGTAGTTTATTCTGTAGACAATCAAAAAATACATATATTGCTTAAGGGTCTAATAATATTGACCTTAAAATGGTTTTAAAAAACCTTTTATTGTAGTCGAAATAAATAAGACTTTCTCGAGAAGAAAAAAAAAAATACTATAGAAAATACTGTGACAATTCCCTTGCTCTGTTAAACACCATTTGGGAAATATAAAAAAAAAGACAACAACAACAACAAAAATCACAAGAGAGCGAATAATTTTGACTTAAACTAATATATATAACTATGATATGATAAACCTTTAACATCTATTTTTGCTGTTGATTTCTGGTTTTATATATATGACAATGTTATATAAATATATATATGTCATTGTCATATATATAAAACCCGAAATCAACAGCAAAAATAGATGTTAAAGGTTTATCATATCATAGTTCCAACTTCATTTACAATATTTGTCAAAATAATCTGAATATGATTGACCAAATAATGCAGCCATAATACAAACACATCCACGAAGTGAGCTAGAATATTGGACTGATATGCAGGTTAAACCTGGTGGACTCTTGGGAAATTGCAGGGATTTGCTTCCATTCACAAGCATTTGAGAAACTGATGATAACGATGGCAGATATATCAGATGTCAACAAGAACACACAGACAAGTGGCTGGAAGATTTGATCACAGAGGTCTCAGTCACGAGCACTTCTCCAGCTAAAAAAAAAAAAACAGGAGCAGGAACCACCATGAGATGCTCGCGCGAATGCTTCCATGCCTTTTCAAGCACCTACTAAATTGCAGAGGAAAATCTCTGAGATGTTTTTCTGGTCCATGTTGCGGACGAAAACGCTGAAAGAGAGGAAATTGGCTGCTCCGAGCTTCAACAAGTAGCACAAGGCCAGAAAACCATCTCTCTGTGGCATTAACAAGCTATACAAGCAGCACGCCAATAAATCACAAGCCTTTCAGACGCCACAAGTGAGTGCAATACACTGTAAAACTACACACCCAGGCGATTACATTAAAACACCAAGGTCCAGGATTAATTAAGTCTAATTCTTTAATATAAACGACTTATCTTAGCCCATCAGTCAGGACTCTCGATGCTGGCTGGTCGTATCTACTCGGCTTTAAATGAGCAAAGCGAGAAAAGGTTGGCAACTGTGACCAGACAGCCAGGAAACAGCGTGTGGAAATTCATTAAGTTCGACAAGTTGGCTTGGGTTTTGGAATTGTCGGTTTATACCCTAGGTACTTTTGTATGATACAGTTCATTTATTTTTTGCAACAAACAAAACAAGAAAGCTATTGTCTTCCTGGTCCCTTTTCCTAACAGATTTTCAAACATGGCAATCACAAAGCTCAAGGGACTAAACAGGATTTAGTCACTCCAGATATGAAGCCTGTTGTATTCCTCATTAACGTGCCTTCTTTTTAATTGCGTAAACCAACTAAAACCATACTGACCTGTCATCTGTGACCTGCAGTGACCGATGTTTTGACTTTTGTTAATGAGCGGCTGCTTATTTCAATTGTCGCTTGGGCATTTTTCTTCCCCCACTTACGTAACTTGGCAATTTCACCTTTTAAACTATAACTGCTCTCCTCTTCGTCTTCGAAGCCAATAAATTGCAATATCCCATAATCCTCTCCAGACAGTGCAGCACTTCAACACCCACTCACTGCCTTCAAACTCCCTCAATTTTTGTCACATTATTCTGTAAGAGGGCTTTAATTTAGCCCACACCGTTGAACACTTATGCAATGAATCTTGTTTTTTTTGTTTTTTTTTTGTTTAAAATGTAATAGCCTTGTTATGTTTTTGGCCTAAGAGTAATTGGAACTGCCAGAGTTAGTTTTCTGCTAATGTTCACCTAAGGGGGCGATATGACAGAAAACATCACCTTGGGCGACTGGGTATGATGACACCAATAACTGTAAACTGTGCAGTTGTCACAATGACTGGCAATGCATCAGTGAAACTGCCGCACCCATCGCACCATCCGGATGGAGGTTTATAATGGCAGAATTTGAAATGAGCCACTGTATATGTGGACAGATTTGATTTAACACTCAAATACAGGACTGATAGAAACAACATTTTTATCAAATATTACTTAATGAAAAAACAGGACCTCTTTCGGATCAGTGAAGTATGAATTGTTATATATAGCTAAAAAAACAATAGTGCTTTTGTTTATTCTGTCTTTATTGCTGGAATATATTTTTTTGAACGTGAAAAAGTGCAATTCACACCAAAAAAGTATTATGAACTCAGGATTTAAGGGGCTAGGAATATCCTAAAGAAGGTTACTAGTTTATGTCTCTCCACTAAACCACATGGAGGATGTATATTTATAATTATTATTTTAACTACTGTATATTTGCATGCAACTTTGTGGCAAAAAAAATAAATCCAAACTCCTGCAGTATATATATATTTTGAAAAATGAAAATTGACTCTTGACATACCTTAAAGTTTAAAAGACATCCAAAACCAGTTTTTTTTTTTCTTCAGTAGAACATTAAATAAGAAAATTATACATTAAAATGTGTACATTGGTGATTTAAGTGTCAAACAAACCAAAAACTAAAAAATTGCAAAACTAAATTATCACCCATGGCTCCTGATGAGCTCTTCTAAGCAAAACAACCTATATCTACCATATCTGAGAGTAAATTAACAATAAATCTGAATGTTTTGATGATCTATCTGTTTTTATACAAAACTAAATATTCATTCAGGCAACTGTTTGGAAGAAAGTTATAGTATTTTCACTAAAAGTTTGGCTTTTTATTTTTTTTTTACTTAAGTACAGCAGCACTTTATTTTAAATAGTCCCACAGATGAATTATGTTAATTGTAGTCAACAGAATATTATTTAAAATGTTGCTTACTACTGTACGGTATCTGCTAACACTTTAAGAGGGCAATTGCAAGCCAACTGGTTTTGGATAGTAATGGAAATTAACCTTGTGATGTATTAAAAGCACAAAATATATATATTTTTTGTACTTGCATTTTAAATGGGTAGCAATAATAATATGGTCACAATCATATTTCACAATCAACCTTCTGGGAATTTTTAACCATTTCGTCTAAACTGGTGGAGTCACGAAAATACTGGGAAATAAAAAAGCCATGTAAGTACAGTAAGTACAATTGTGGAAAATGTCATGTAAATACAAAGACAGTTTTACTTATAATTATTAAAACTGACATAACCTTATATAGTGCAATGTGAGCTATATCTGTCTTGCAAAAAAAAAAAAAAAAATTAAATTGGTTTCAAAATATTTAACCTCTAAGCTCTAACACAACAGGTTTATTTTCTCACATAGTGCCAGTAACATTTATCTTAATGAGTTATTGTTATATTTAACATAATGCATGGTATAACATATGGCAGTAATTGTTAGTGAAAACAGTTTCAAACTAATTCTATTATTAAACTGCAGACGTGATGCACATGTTTGGTTCCTGAATAAACACATTAGGAAACATTACCTATAAAACCATCATGAATGAATCTTTAAAAACAATTTTTACTACTTCAATATTTCATCTTCATTAAAAGCATTCAAGATTTAAAACATAACATTATTTTTTGCAATTATAACTGCTTTCATTGCAACTTTGATCCGCCTTAAACTGACTGGTACTCCACAACTCTAAATGAATTTATCTAAATTACATTTAAATGGTCTGTTATATGATGTTTCCTAAAGTGTCTAAAGGAAAGAAAATGATCCTCATCCCAAATCCTTCCATGTCAGTAAACCTAATAAAATGATATGTATTTACTAAAAAAAAAAAAATACATAAATGACAAGCACTTTGTTTATATTATCATATTAAATTAAAATGTCACATACAGTATAATTTATTTTGATTAGCACATTCAGTGTCTTTTTAATTAAATGTCTCCATTGTTCTTCAAGAAATGCTGCAGAACAACTGATGTTGTTAAAAATACATGCTCAGAAAACCATGCTCAGCGTTTGGTGGATGTCATTTTGATTTACATATATCTGGTTAAAATTAAAACAACACAAATCAAAGTTAATATGCCCTTTGAGTTACAAGGACAAAGTTAATATGCCCTTTGAGTTAATATTAACAAATATGAAATACATTACAGTAAAGGCATTTAAAAGCATTTATTCTAGGTTTTCGGAAGTGACATCAATTTTAAAAGTAACATTCTCAACCATGATGTCAACATATTCTTCTAACCCTAATCTATAAACTAAAACACTAATAATATAATTTAAACTAAAACGCTGATGAGTATTTCAACATTTAGTTGCAAAGATACTTACACAGTCAACAAAATGTCTAAAGGGGACAAACAAAATTAAAATAACCATCTTAATTAATACATGTATAATTATTTTTTATATCTATGTATCTACTTGGATTTTACAGGCCTAAAACACTGTAAATGTGCTACTACAATAGGCAAGGTAAAAACAAACAGTCAATGCTCACTTATGTCAAAAAATAAATATATATTTATTTTTTTGGTCATGCATGTCTTCACACAGTGTTCAACAGAGATTGTTTCTCCATGCCTCAATGCATCTCTCCAATTTTATCAACACCCCTGACTGTCTAATACTCAGAGTAAACAGATAAACACGGTGTATACCAAATACATTGTCAATCAGCGATCTCCACTACTATGCTTTTCTAACCCTGCACAGAGGTTAAGCTTTATTAAAGCAGTTATAATCATGTCAGTCATGAGAATATCCTAAAGAAGGTTACTAGCTACACAACCTACTATTATAACTATCGCTGCATGTAACTTTGCTGCACAAAAGCCTGGAATACACATTTGTATTTCTGCCATTCTGTATTTCAACTTTCCACTGACTATTGCTTTTATTCTGAACTAATAACATTATCTGTATCCACCACCAAACGCTCACAGAAAAGTTTCCCAGTTTTTACATTTTCATTAAGACATTGTTTAGTACGTTCATTAAGTTGTTTTCCTCGCCAAAGCTGTTAGCAGTCCCCATTATGTAGCACAAACTAGGATTTACTATCCCTGTGGGGACATTTGTTCCCCCAATATAGGCAAAACCTGGCACAAACACACACTTTTCCTTAGCTATGTATATTTTATCCAATTGAGGACATGCCCAAAGGGAGGGTTTGTCACATTTACCTCACTTTGGGGGACAATTTTAGCCACAGAATATGGCTTGGTACATACACACAGAACACAATTAGTTAGTTAATAAAAGTTAAGCACACACAAAGAGCGTAAAATAATTATTTATATAATAAATGCACTCCTTCAGAAGTTTTAATGGACTCTTATAAAGTGATAGGTTCTTGAAAACTACTGGGCCAACATATGGTATCAATATAACAAGGTTAGTATCCCATTTAGATACAGAGACATTGCAAAATTACTAATGATGACTTTCTCTGATTCTATGCATTTAGTTAGTATTATTAGTTAATTATTAGTTAAGACAAAATCGGTTACTTTTTAAAGGTACAATTTTTACTATTAACTAAGGCATTTAGCTCAATAATCTACTAATTAGCTGCTTATTAATAGTGAGTAAGGTTGTAGTTAGGTGAGTATACACACAATGTAAAAATATTGGGTTCCACATAATTCCTTCATGTTGTCCCAACACAAATCTTTTAAGTTAACTAAATCCTTTTTTTTTTTTTTACAAATTTAAGTGGATTAAACATAAAACAATTAAGTTGCTTCAAAAAAAACCTTAAGAATTGTGTTGTTTCAGTTTATTTTAAGTAAGTAGTTTAAGCAAGCAGCAGTAAAAAATATTATTTGTTTTACTTAAAACAAGTGAGTAAACCCGTTGCCTTAAAATGTTTAATCAATGAACTATGTGCATGATTATAAAAATAAAGTTAAATCAACTTAACAGTTCCAAGTTACAATGGGTTTACTCACTTTTGTAAGTAAAGTCAACTAATCGCTTTAATAGCAACAGGTTTCTTTTTTCACGGTGTAGGATTAGAAATGTAGAATAAAATCATAATTCATAGGTAGTAAGCAGCTAATATATTAATCATAGGCAGGTAATAAGCCAGTAGTTAAAAGTATAATTTGTTACTTAAACTAAAGTGTTACCACAAATCTTAAAACTTAAAAATAAATAAATAAATAAATAAATAAATAAATAAATAAATAAATAAATAAATAAATAAATAAATAAATAAATAAATAAAAATTTGCTGGTTGTCTGTAGCCTGATTTTTTTGTAAAGGACATGCTTAAAAAAAAAAAAAGTTTCACTTTGGATTTGACCAATCATATCATGATATGTGCCCTGTTGCTAGCTTCCATTTTGTCCAAGAAAAACATAAAGTTAGAATATTATAACACCAGTAGACTTGAACTTGACAAATTGTTCAAATGTGCTTATGTCTACTCTTGTCATACGTTGTTCCTGGAGACTAAGGTGGCAAAATGCACTCACAAATAAATGTAGGCCCTTGACAGTTACATATAATGTCTCACTCATGTCTTATGACCAAAAATGACAGAGTATTTTTTTTCCCTCCCCACTGTTGGAGTCGAATGCACCAGCTCACTCGTCGACCCCACTAAACGTGTCATCTAGATGGCTGCTTTTAATCTAGAAAGCTTCAGATGTGTCAATCATCTCTGACATCTGGGAATCACCTGCTGTCTCTTTCACTAGGTGGTAGCTTTACTCTGTGATTTGCAGGCTTCAAGCTTTTTTTGTTTACTTCATTTCAAAACACTTTCACATCCTGAATGCAGCATGTTGCAGAATAATTTTCTTTCTACTTCTGTCTGAAATAAGCATGTGAACTATTCTGACATAGCGGTTATTATTGTGTCTCTATTTTAAAATTGAGAAGAAAGCAGAATATTCATCTGAACATTGCTCTCAGCAGCGTGGACAGCTCATCTGGATGCTCATTAAGGTATTTCCAACTTGTATTTACGAATCAAAGAATGAAACAACTTCACAATGAGTATCAGATTTTAATAGTTCACTTTTAGGCTTTTGTATATTATGAGTACACAAATTTGACAGAGCAATTATTTTCTGGCTGCAGTTCACTTCATGACCACTGGTGATGTCGTTTACTTCTTTACTATATAGTAAATAAAAAAAAGTACATTAGTCAAGTAGTGTCTACTTGTAGTAGGTGGAAATAGTTTCTGCACCATAATTATTCAAAATTAAACTCATCCTTTTTTATGTATTATGTTTATATTATACACTCACTGTAAAATGATTATCATATAATGGAATTGCATTTATTTATTTATCCATTCAACTTAACTAAAAATTATCAAGTTTCAACTTTTTTCATCAGTAATAAATTCAAAATCGCAATTGACTGGCGGTGACCACTTGAATTCAATAATAAAAAAAAATAAAATAAAGTATTGATGCACAAACTTAAAAACGCGGGGAAATGTTTTTTTTTGTCTGATGACTATTTACAAAAATATATATATATTATATTTACAAACTCACTATAAAGTGGTTACATGATGCATATTTAATTATTATTAATTATTATCATTCAACAAAAAAAATCTATTTCTTATTTAGTAATGCATTAAAATGAATTTTTATGGACTTCAGGTGAGCACTGAAATTGAATTAATGTATTTGATATACTTTGATATTAAGTTTTCAATTATTAGTAGTTTGAAGTAGCCTAGTTTTTGCAAAGCAGCAGCATTTTAACTAATTTTGAAGACAACGAAGTCAGACCAAAAGCCTATATTTCACCTTGCAATATAAACAAACATGGTGACAAACGTCATCAAAAAATAGAAACAACACTTGACAGCTAGAGCTGATACTCTTTTCCACGCAGGAAACAGGAACATGACAGCATGATAAACGCACAACCATCACCAGCACCTACCTGAGGAAGAGCGTCTCTCCTTGTCTGATGGTGATATTGTCCATCTGTTTGTTATCGGACTGAGATTCTCCTTGGCTGCGGACGGGCAGACCTGCCGGGAGAAGAAATAGCAGTCTGAGACCCATCACCACACACCTCCTCCAGCATCCACACACAACCATTTTCATCTGCACAGTTCTCGGGGTGTAAATCCGTCCACAGCAGCCCAAAAGAGAAACGCGTTAGTTAGCCATTCCAGTTCATCTGTTAATCCAGATTTCCAGTCCCCCCAGGTAGACAACAAAATCCCTCGCGTACTTAGTACAGAGCGCTTATCGATGACCGCGCCGTGTCGTCGCCATGGAAATGGGGGTAAAATTAAATGACATATGAATGAAATGTACACTTTAGAGGTGCCCTCAACCGCTCAAGCTCCTTAAGTCCTATAGTCTTAGATATCCGTGCCGAAAAGCCATATTTCCCCCCTAGTGACGCGCGGTCGAAAACTTTAAGAAGTAGGAGCTGGAGAGCTGAGCGCGAATGAACGTGGTGAAGTGTCACTCCAGCTGCGCGTCAGTGGATACGGAGGGTGATTGTGGTTCCTCAATGCAGTACAATGAGAGCATACACAAGTCTTCAGAAGAAAAAAAGTCTTCCTCCGGTGGGACTGTTGCTCGGTTTACTTTCAGGCTATGTTTAGACTACTGCGTCTTCGTTTTAACACTGCGTTTTGAAATTAAAACGCTCCTCGTCCATTCTGGCTTGTCATTAAACATCTTCATCCTCGCTACACGACCGAAAACGCATGTCAAATGTTCAACGTAGTTTTGAAGGTAGTACAATGTAGCCTATTTTCGAATTAAATCACGAATTATAATGGTATTAAACTACATTGTGTGTGGGGGGTTGGGGGGGGGGGGGGGGGTGTTCTTTAAATTACTATTTAGATAATGAAATTGTTTTTCATCTTTGTTTCTCTTCTTTCTTTTTTTTTTAAGTCACTAAAGGGTTATTTTGGGAACCAAAAAGCTTATGGTATAATCATGAAAACCTGTTTTTTGGTTCTTTCTGGCACCTTTATTTTAGAGAGTAATTCTTGGCAGCAAATGTTATCTGTTTTCAGAGCTGGACTAAACTCTAAAAATATAAATTGGTTAATTAGCTGTATAACACTGAGTTATTATATTACTTTTATTATACTCTATATCATTTTTAACATATACCTTTAGTATTAATAAACAGATATAGTATTTTTTATTTATTTATTTGATTGTTTGATAACTTGTTTTTAATTTTTTTATTGTATCAGGCTATATAAGATGAAATGCCACCTATTGAGTCCACAAAATAATCCCCCCTATAGGGGACAATAAAGTACACAACTATACAAAAACTACAACAACAATTATTAAACTGCTTTAACTTCAATGTGTGTCATTAAAATTTAACAAAACTCAATATAATGGTCAAATGAGAGTGCATTGACAAATCAGGAAGGTTAAGCAATATTCCAGAAGAGCCAGTCAGGGAATTAATGTTTGCAGCCATGCCTTGGGTTTGCAGCATTTGCAGGGTTACTTCTACACTAAGCTGCACAAATCTGAAAAAGGTGGTTTCATTGTTTTTAGTCATTGAGATGGAAGCATCTAATAATGAGTAATGACAATTTGACCTGTCAATTCTGCAAGGTGTTTATTTACTTTCTTTGAAATAGCTCAAGGAAAAGTCTTTTTGTTTTTTTTGTTTTTAAATTGACTGACATTGTGGAGTTGGCGCTCTACATAAATACTTTATGTACTGTAGATCACCATCTTTGCTGAACTGATCACATGACAGCATCTCTTGACTAAACAAGCATTGTTTTTTAAATCTACACAAAAATGACATTTTCAAATGTATCCACTTTGGAGGAGCACTTAAAAAAACATTTTCATTGAATAAAATGCTGTTTCACTGTAAATGGAAGGCCAAAACAAAGAGAAAAATAATTGTTTTAAAATGAAAACATATTAGTGTGGATATGGCACAAACTCTTAGTTCTTAAGAGCTGAAAACTTTATTGTGGATTCCAAGTGTAACCAAAATGTGTTCGAAAAAAAATTGTAGCCAGCTGTGTTACAGTAAGCAGGGGTTGTGAAAAGAAACTTTTTTTCTCAACACACTTTTTTTTTTATAATTGGATATAAGTTAAGCTCTCATTTTGATTCTGGCATGGATGGAGATTTCTCCTGCAATGTAGTAGAAGAATCATTTTCATTTTAAAACCCTGTGTTACAACAAAAACGCTGTGGAGCAAACATAGCCTGAATCACACACAATTTGGGAAAAGCATGCACTGTTGTCATAGGCAGTAGGACCTACAGGACAGCACCCAAAAAGAGCGCCCAAATCAGAGGCTATTGTGTGTGGAGTAATGCAATGCATGAGCGACATTCATTGATTGCCTTGTGGCTGCAGCCTCTGCCATTCAGCACAGCCGTTCAAGGGGCACTCGACAGAGAAAATTGAGCTTTCTTGTACAAATCACAAATCAAATAACCCATATTTTCAGAACTGAACGGAATGATGTCTAGACAGAGAGGATGACAGGAAAATTGAAGCACGAAATCAAGGGCATCACGCACCTACTTTTTAAAAAAAAATTTCTTTGGACAATCCAAACTTCTTTTCAGGATGACACAACCACAAAATGTATGTGATGTTTTAGCATTTAGGTTATCATTTTATTGTATTTATTTCACAAAATATCACTATAAGCTATCTGGACAACATGCTGATCATTCTGAGTAGATTATATATATAAAAAATTATATATATATATATATATATATATAATTTTCTTAAATATTATAAACTACAACTATGTTATATATACAAACAATTTGAATCAGAATCAGAATCATTTGGTGAATATAGTTACAAAATAATTGTAATGTGTATCAAAGAAAAGCAAAACAATATATGACCCTGGACCACAAAACTAGTTTGCACAGTTATATTTTTGGCATTAGCCCAAAATACATTAAATTGGGAAATTATCGATTTTTCTTTTATGCCGAAAATCATATTCATGTATATATCTTATACATTTTCTACTGCAAATATATAAATACTTAATTTTTCATTAGTAATGTGCATTGCTTAGAGATTAATTTGGACAACTTCAAAGGTAATTTTCTTAATATTTAGATTTTTTCTTAACGCTCAGATTCCAGATTTTCAAATAGTTGTATCTCTGCTAAATATTGTTCTTTCGTGACAAACAAAATCTGATGTATGTGATGTAAAAATCTCAATTTATAAAAATGGATGCATGATTTTGTTGTCCAAAGTCTCATATGATTATTCTATTATGACCATATTATTTTTAGTCATACTCTATACAAGAATATAATCAGAATCAGAATCAGAAAGAGCTTTATTGCCAGGTATGTTCACACATACGAGGAATTTGTTTTCATGACAGAGCTTCTACAGTGCAACAGAATTACAGAGACAGGACAAAAAACAGATAATAAATATATTTAAAAAATGAAAGTTGTAGTGAATGCAAATATACAAATTGACAAGTGTATGTACAGGAATATTACTATATACAACAGCAGCTGTTATGTGCAAATTAGCATGTAAATATGTTGTTAAATAAGTGTTTATGTGTATAAAAAGTGTATAGCAAGCAGTGATGTTTGTTTCATGATTACTATCATCAAGTGTTCATGAGATGGATTGCCTGAGGTATCAAGTATCACTTTAAAACTAGCAACAAATGAAAACAATCATTGACATCAAAAGCTTACTGTAAAATACAGAGTATAGTATAACAAGATCAAAGCAGGTGTTGTAGCAAGTAAAAAAATAAAGTCTTGCAAATAAAAATAAAATCATTTTACAAGTCTTTCCCTTTCAAAATAAAAGTCACTGAAACTGAAAGTGTCTTGTCTTGTCATATCTAACAACATAAAAGTTCAGGTTAAACATATAAAGTCAAAGAAAAACAAAGTTATGAAACTGTCCACTGATATAGTTAATAAAAACATAAAACTGATCTAATTTAATTTGCCAAAAATAAGACTAAGGTTACCTCTTAGTCTATTGCTAGTTCCTTAAGAAAATTAACTAGTTTCATTAATAAAACAAACAAACAAACAAACAAACAAACAAACAAACAAACGATGATGATGGTTTGTAGTTAAACCATTCATTCATTTTCCTTCAGCTTAGTCCCTTATTTATTAGAAGTCACCACAGTGGAATGAACCGGCAACTATTCTGGCATATGTCTTTTACGCAGGATGCCCTTCCAGCTGCAACCCAGTACTGGGAAATATCCATACACTCTCACACATTCACACACTCATACACTACTGCCAATTTAGTTTATTCAGTTCACCTATACCGCATGTCTTTGGACTGTGGGGGAAACCGGAGCACCCGGAGAAAACCTACGCCAACACAGGGAGAACATGCAAACTCCACACAGAAACGCCAACTGGTCGCCAACTCGAACCAGCGACCTTCTTGCTGTGAGGCGACAGTGCTAACCACTGAACCACCATGCCGCAGTAGATAAACCATATAACCAAAAAAGAACCATGGTTTAGCTACACTAACTATAGTTCAAGCGATTAGTTGACTTGATTAGTGATTAGTTGTACTAAAAATTGAGTAAACCCATTGTCTTAATTATTAAGTACATGAACTGTGCATAATCATAAAAATTAAGTCCACTTAACAATTCAAAGTTACAACTGGTTTATTTTACTTTAGGTAAAATAAGCCTGTCACTTTTAAGGCAATGGGTTTATTCAAATTGTTAAGTAAAGTAACTTGCTTTTTGCTGTGTATAGTATTTGTATTAAAAATGTAGTTATATGAATGGCAATCAATACACCAAAAAAAAGAAAAAAAACAACAAAAATTTTTTCTACATGGTTTCTCTTACTATAATAAAACCATGGTTCATTTTCATATAAGTGTTAGTCTCATCTTATTGGCAGCTACAGTATGTTTATCCAACTGGCTTCCATAAATCTTGCCTCAAAACACATCCAAATGGACGTAATGCTTCCGCACGAAATTAAATGTCCAGCATTTCATAAATGCTCTCAGACGCCACCTGCTACCTCCAGCATGGCTAGTAATCATAATTAATCAATTCGCACAAAAGGAGCAGCGCTTATCCGATAACAAGCATCACCTCCACAAGAAGGACAAGAACACCCAGAGCATTTTCAAAGATGAATGATTCTAAATACACAACCCTCTCAGACAAATACATCCTCACAGATCACTCAAACCATCAGGATTCAATAGGTGACACTGGCCTACAGAAATGCACGCTGAGTCCAAGCTTAATAGCGTGAAGAAATGAGGGCCTTCATACAGATGACTCTTCCATTAAATGTATTTTCTCTCAGTATGATGAGCGAAGCAGCATGTGATAGTGCATGTAAGGACGGTTTTGTGGATGATTCATTTTTCTGCAGTCTTACCGGGTAGGGTCAATTAAAAATGAAGTGCAGACTTAATATAATATTCTTGTGATAGTCTTCTTAACTGAAGCAAAAATATTAATATTTCTGTATTTGCATTTTGCCATTTATTTGCAGTTTAATTAAGTATTATTATGAAATAACAGATTACCTTTCTGGCTGGGTATATTAATAATTAAAAGCATGTTTAGTATGTATGTTACGGACTCCTTCGCTGCATGGTTCTGCGAGCTCCAGATGGTCTCCTTCTTCCTTTAAGATTTAGGTTCGCCCACCAGGGGCCTGTGATAATGAGGTCTCAACGCAGAACTTCAGAAAGATCAGAAGTATGTGACTATGTCTGTGGCGTGTGTAAGAGATTTTTAATATGTATCGGGTGAAACAGCTGTAACAGAACGGTTCAAATAATGGTAAAACATCTCCTTTAATAAATTCACATCCCATCATGAAACGATGTAGGACATTTTTCATTACACATTGGATTATTGTCTCCTTTTATCGCTATATTCAAATGCATTTATCACTATACTCATATATTCAGTTGCAACATTTTAAATTAATTTGCTGTATTTTCTTACAAGTATGTAAAAGTTCATACTTTCAGGATGTAGTATAAGTACATGAATTAGGACGCAGGAATACAGTGATATCTATGTGTCCAATGTTATGATTTAATTTTAGAATTCCTGAAACTGAGATCAGAAATTATAAAATGAGATTATAAATTTAAATCATAACATTAAATACATAACTGTAGCTGTGTGAGGCTGCATCCTCCGAAGGATGCATTCGAAGAGCACTGCGTCATCGCGGCGCAACAAAGGCATCTCATTTTTTAAAAATTCGAAGTTTCCTTCAAATGCATCCTCAAAATGCGTCCTTTGTTTCCTAGGTAATGAAGGATACAACCGGTGGATCCTTTGCAGCTTCGATCATCTCAAGATTCATTGCGCGCTGATAACGACAAGACGTTTTTAAAAGAAAACTCAGAATTAAGTGTATGAATTAACTAAAAAGGGATTTTATAGACAGTTTACATTTTTGTGTACATGTATGGATCAAAGGAAATATATTTTCAGCTTCTGTAAACCTTTTTTTGCCTTCAGATTGCTTAAAATAAGTTTTAAAATCATTTTGAAAAAAAAGTAACTACAAATTTTATTACCGCTTACTAACGGCAGCTGTTGTGGTTGCTAGGTGACGAGATCTGTCCTCTGTAGGCTAGATCGTCTTATTTCAAAATGCTCAGTGATCATGAAGAATTTAAATAAGTTAGCCTTTGTTATAACTTTTAACACTTTGCTTTTTGTTTTCACCATAGGATTTGGTATGGACTCACTGGATGACACATCTGCTATTCATTCTAACATGCTGATTGGGTGCATCAAAAAATAAATTATTTTGTTTTGTATTGTTGTCAGTGTTGAAAACATGCCAATAGTTTGTAAAAATTATTATACAGCTTTTTTTTCACAATTTGTTGATGAATATCATGTATGTATGTTTATATAATATTACACGCACTGTGCCTTGTGAAGTCATTTAATAACATATGTGAGATTGAATTCGTTTGATCACAAACAATAAGTTGCTGGATGCATTTCACTAAACACTCAATGGCGGTGTCACTAAAATAAAGGGTTTCTGAATTGATCATATGTGACCCCTGGACCACAAAACCAGTCAAATAGGTCATTTATTTTTTCAAAATTCACATGAATAAATAAGCTTTCAATTGATGTATGGTTTGCTATGACAGGACAATATTTGGCTGATATACAGCTATTTGAATATCTGTAATCTGAAGATTAAAAAAATGAATACTGAGAAAATAACCTTTAAAAAATGAAGTCAATAAAGTGCTTAGCAATGCACATAACTAATACAAGTTTATTTATTATATATTTACAGTAGAAATTTACAAAATATCTTCATGGATCTTTACTTAATGTTCTAATCATCTTTTAGAAAAAAAGAAAAATCACAAATTTATGACACTCTATTTTTGTCTACTGACAAAAAATATACAGTACGCATGCAACATTGTGGTCCATAAATACATATAGCCTTATGTATAAGCACATAATTAACACCTCATAATCATTGCCATGTTTGCTACGCTGCTCCGATTTCACACAAATACGAAACTTCTAAAATACAATCCTGTTGCTCATCATAAATTGCTAATGCAGATCATTAGGACGACTGCAGTCAAAACTTCTAAATTCTTGTTGTGTCATGGACAAGAAACATATCAAACAACTTGGTTTTAGTTGTGATGAGCATTTCCAACAAGTTGTCACAACTTTAATAACAAGAACGTACATCTGACTTCCAGAAACAAGAACAATCTACCAAAGACTACCAAAGTAGCTGTCTTGTCATAAAAAAACTCTAAATACCGTCAGTGAAGAAAAACCCAACAATGGATATTTCATTGCATAATTTGATCTTGCAGCAACAGAATTTCTTTATCATTTTGCTATGTTTGAATGCTGCATACAGTATATAGTGTAAGAGCTTTTGTGAACCTTTTGGTCAGCATCACAGAAGTAACAGAACTCATCATAAAGTGGTGGAAAATGTAAACATGCCAGTTGCGATAAGTAGGGTGGCTTCTTTATTTCTATAATTAAAGTTTTCGTTTGATGTTTGCTGGTTTTCATATCTTTCCTTAACTCTGTTACACTGGTGCTAAAACCCAGCCACGGGGGAAAATTGGTGGTGGATTGATCAGTCTGTGCAGCCATGGATACTCAAAGCTGGTGCTGGGAGAGCTTAGACACTCTACCATCTGTCACATTATGCAGGAGCGGTTTTCATCCATGAGGGAATGGAGGAGTCACAAGCATACACCGAAGGTAAAGTCCTGCTGCCCTCTGCCATGATGGTGGAGGTGTAAGAGCAAGGATTCTTTCAAGCAACTGAAGAGCCGTCGCAGGCCATCATGAGGCAGTTTAGTAAAAGGCTGTCCAGCAGTAACACCATCAAAGACCACAAAATGAGCGTGTCTCAGCTGGTTGGGGACCAAGCAGATGGTGTTTGGGGAACTGAACTAAGAAAGTTTTTTTTCCCCATCCTTCCACCTCCAAACTCTTATCCCATCTGTCCTTTACCCTAGGCGCTGTGGTTGCTGTTTTGGGGCAGGACACTTAAGTCTCAAGGGTTGTCCCTTGGTCCCTTTATTTATTCAGTGGTGATTGGGTATATTTGTGACAAGTAGGGCAGGATGAGAGTTGTTGAAGAGAAGCACGGCTCGTGCACCATCCTAGGACAAGGACAAGTTTCAGAAAAATAAAAGAAGAGGTAATACAGCGTCATCTTCCACCCTCAATACTATAATTGAGGTGACACCATTGAGCAAACTACTGAACCCCAAACTGGTCCCCAGATGACTGGTTCCCTCTGGGGAAAAAAAAAATCTGTACTATGGGTCTCTTAGGGGAAAAAGTTGTGTTTCAGAGGTTCCCTTAAAAAAAACATATTCCAGTGGAAGATTTGCAGTCCACCAGGGCTTCTCTGTGTCCTCTGCTGCCCTTTTTACCCCCTGATCACAACAAGGACACAACAGTAGATTTTTTTTTGTTGACTTTAGAAAAGAGCAGGTGCTGCACTTTTTATGTTGCTAGGCAACCACAACGATCTTGATGCTGGAGCGCATGACGTCGGGTGCATTTTCTGCACAGACTTCACTTTTTTCAGCTGCAGGCGGACAGATCGCTCCATCAAAAAAATGAAGTGCAGCAAGTGGTTAGAACACAAGGGGTATATAAACAGAGGACAAAATGATCCCTGCCAATAGGAAACCATTTTAAAAAGGTGTCTCTTACTGTAAAAAAAAAATGTTCAGTGTGATTGGGGCTTTACTCCACTTTCTCGGGTTTAACATACCCCCATTCTGAAATGAGAAAACCCAGCATTTCCCTCATTTCAGGGTTAACCGTAGAGTTATTACTTAACCCCCTTTCTGAAACGGGCCACTGATTTATCAGTGTATGTGTATAAAGTATATATTCTGAAGTACTCCTCCACCTCAGATAGAAAGAAAAAACATAAAACCATCGCCTGAAGGTTTGCTCAACAGGGAAATTTTGCCACTATAAGTTAAGACGTCTGAATAAACTGAAGCTGTGAAACCTCACTCAGTAAGACATCATAAGCTCTGCTAAACTCTGGCCTGCTGGCAATGTTGACTTTAGTGCATTGGCACGGCACTTCAATAACATTTGTGGGACGACAGCTCAATTCCCAGTTTGTGAGCTCCCAGCTGATTTGGTGCAATGCTGCTGGCTATGTAATATCGTGTCACTAGGAGAGCTCAGTTATACATCACAGAAGGCCCTTTCGTGATTTTCACTGTTTTGCTTTTGCCTGTTAAACGCAAACCACTTCAGCATTCAAAACACCTAGCCATGATTGCCTGGGTTAAGAGTACTGCTGAAAAACAATAATCAAGTTGAAATGCAGTTCTGAGAGAGATAATATGTGTCCTCACGTATCTGTGAAAACAGTGTTTATGGCTTAAGTGAGAGCTCCAAGTGGTTTGCGACTGGAATGTAATGCTACACGTACGCACTCACGCTAGCACGCTAAATCACTCTCTTTCTTCATCTAACACATGGTGACATTGTGGGATGAGTGATCGGGCAGATCTCTATACACCGGAACTGAAGAATCTGAGCTGGAAGAGAAGGGGGGAAAAATAAAGCTGCTGGCCGACAGCAATTCGACTCTTTGGGGTGGAAGTGACCATTATTTTCCAATACAGAGATTGATGTCGCTTGAACTGCTCTTTGTCTTACACTAGTAATGGGTTTCTGTCTCTGCCTTGCTGTTTAACAGCGTTTTCTCCTAACTTGTTCTATATTGGAGTGTCATTGCGAAGCACCAAAGTCTCCAAAGGATGAGAAACTAGTTATTATTATTGTTTTATTGTTGTTGCAGTTTGTCTCTGTAGGAAAGTCAATAAAACTGTAAAACGTGGAATTAAATAAATGACTGTGATATGATAAAAAAAAAAAAAAAAGAAATAAACGCACATAAAACAATGGAAAATTCTGATTTAAAAACCATTATGTGGCAAATAAAAAATTATAGTACATTATACAAACTGATTTTCTACAACAATGTTAGAAATAAAGTTCATTCATTCATTTCCTTTTCGGCTTAGTCCCTTATTAATCTGGGGTTGCCACAGCGGAATGAACCGCAAACTTATCCAGCATATGTTTTACGCAGCGGATGCCCTTCCAGCTGCAATCCATCACTGGGAAAAGAAATAAAGTTAATACAAAGAAATATTTTTATACAAGGCATAATACTGTGTATATAATTACTGTGTATTGTATTTAGTATTAAAAACTAATATAATACATAACATTTAATATGAAGTAATATGATGATTTCTAATTTATATTGAATGTATATACACAATACATACGTTTATGAATATTATAATCAAATAGTAATAATAATAACAAATTGAAAATAAATAAAGTAATATTTAGATATAATTATTTTTATTTATTAGTTTGATTAAGCAATTGATATTTTAACACAATTATTTATATTTATATTTTTATATTTATATATATTTATTATTATTGTATTTATTTGTGTATTTCTTATTTATAGACAACCGACAAATATAAATATAGTATCTTATTCATAAACAACCTGTATTTGTTATATTCTTTTATCTATTTCATGACTTTTATTTCTATATCTACATTTTTTCTGTGTTTACTTCCTATTTTTATTCCATAATTTAGATTCTTATTGTTATTATTTTTAGGGTCACGAGTGGTTGTGTAAGCATTTTACTGCATATCATACTGTGTATGACTGTGTATGTGACAAACAAAATTTGAATTTGAATTTACAAATCTAGAAAAATAAATAAATAAATACATACATAAATAAATTTCCCCCTTTAACTCTCAGTCCACAGCTGCCCACAGGCTTGCACAAAGCATCACAACTGTTTTGACACGAATACACTTTACCTGACAAATGGTTCACAGTGTGCAGTAATTATGGGAACATATGCATATATAATACCCAAGGCAACAAAACAACAATGCAATAAAGGACAAAACACCCTGACCGTGTCTTGGCACTCCGGGGTTTTAAATTCAGCATACAGTTAAAGTATAAACCCACATCAATGCAGCACTGACAGTAACATTTTATAATGGAGCTGTAACAACACAGCCATAACAGTTCAAGCCATTAAGAGCTTTTTCAAGGACAAGTAGGTTTATAATATGGATTGGAGAATAAGACTTGCGTGTTTACCTCTCGGATTGTGCTAGAGCATATTCATTTACCAGGAAAGGACTGCAGTACAGGTGAGCAGTGACTGGGGTAATTAATAATAATGACTATTCGCAGAAAGCACTTGAATCTCTCTATGAAAAGCAGAGGTTTGCTTCATTAAAACAAATCCGGCTGAAATGTGTTTGAACCAGTTCATGCTCTAGTCAAATCCTGTTGTGAAACAGTGATAAGGGAATTGTGTGTATCAGAGGATCTTTAATAAAGTCTAAGAGGCAGGGGGGAAGTTTACTAGCGGCTATTATGAAAAATAAAATCAGATTAATGCGAATTATAAGCGCAGAGAAGCATTTGTATAGTAATTTAGCTACAGTTTCAAGAGGCTTGCTGAAAATTACTGGAGTGTAGAAAAATTAAAATAAAACAAAATAAAAAAATAAAATAAAATAAAATAAACAATGGCTAAGCTCTCTGATTGATGTGT
>CAIGQV010018202.1:10620924-10647955 GCA_903798115.1 Danio jaintianensis
ACGTGCTACCCACTGCGCCACCGTGAGGCCCATATATATATATATTTTTTTTTATGGGGGTTTCCCCTAGAAGTAATGATTTTTACATATAGACTAAATTCTATCCCCTTACTCCATCCCTACCCAGCACTCACAGAAAACAATCTGCATTTTTATATTTTCAAAATACTTAATTCGGTGTATCTTATGAGCCATTTTCCTCACGGGAACCAAAAAATGTCCCCTTGAGGTCTAAATTGACCAGCATTGACAAGCATTGTGGGAACATTTGGTCCAAACAACAAGAGGAATATAAGACACACACGCACACACACAGACACAGATTATGTGAACTGTGAACATGAAAATGTACAACTTTACAGAAATATCAATGTAAAATTTCTGAGCTAACATAAGATTACCTATAAAGCTTTAAATAATCTAGCTCCTGTTTATCTAACCAACCTTCTGTCTCGCTACAATCCAACCCGCTCTTTAAGATCTCAAAACTCAGGGCTTCTGGTAGTACCTAGAATAGCAAAGTCGAGTAAAGGTGGTCGAGCCTTCTCATTTATGGCTCCTAAACTCTGGAATAGCCTTCCTGATAATGTCCGAGGCTCAGACACACTCTCTCAGTTCAAAACTAGATTAAAGACCTATCTTTTTAGTAAAGCATACACTCAATGCATCGCATAACGGTATGATGCATAAATGTGCTCCACGCAGGAGAGCTGGCTCGACATCACCTGTAGGACACACTCCTCAATACCCCAGACATTGTGTTAGAAACTCTCATATGCTTTACATGTTTGTTTCTATGTTTGTTTATTTAACTGCTATTTTCATCTATAACACTTCATTTTTGCATCTCATTTAAATACACTATGAACAGCAGCTACGCTAATTATTTTCTTTATTCTCTATTTCCACCTGGGGATACTCATTCCGAGGTCCCTAGAGACTATGCAGCGCCATTGATGCGATCCAAGACCTGTGAAGAGATGATCCCAAGGTATCCATATTCCTGGACCAGGTCGTATCCCGAGCTGATGCTGTGGTCGTCATGGAGAAATGGAGTGCATAAGACTGATTCCTGAATAACCACATTGATCCTGCGGGCCAACCTGACCGCCTGCCGGTGGCATACTCACACCTGCAACTTCTCCACGATGGACGTCCAGCTTCTTCAGCCTCCAGCCTCCAGCGCCTAGACTGCAGCTCTGAACCGAAGGTTTGGCCAGATGAAAAATGGTCGTGCCAAACAGAGCCTAGTTTCTCTCAAGGTTTTTTTTGTCCTTCACTTCGTCAATTGGTGAAGTTTTTTTTCCTCGCCACTGTCGCCACTGGCTTGCTTGGATCGGGACTTGTGGAGCTGTGCTTCGGTGGATTTGCTCTACAGTGTTTGAACTTTCAGCAGTGAAATTTAGACCACACTGAACTAATCTAAACTGAACCTCAACTTTGAAATCTGGACTTTACTAGAACTATGTTAAGCTGCTTTGACACAATCTACATTGTGAAAAGCGCTATATAAATAAACTTGACTTGACTTGACCCTAACATGTCCAGAGTTTGGGGTGCTTCACTATTGTTTATGCTTACTTTAATGTATAATTATTAATGTACCACTGTGTATAAATCGACGTTTTAAGTAATGCTTTGTTCTTTAATGTAATAATGTGTCTTATCTGTTCTGGAACTGGTACCTTACAGTATTTTAACTATTTTATAAATACCTAAAAAATAAATAAAGAATTATTACTTTCTCTTTTTTTGCTTTCCTGAAGTTTTTGAAGTTTCCATTTGACTTTCAGGGCGAGTTGGAACAAAAGGATACAACCGCATCAGACCAAAAAAATCATTTGAATGTCATATGAAAGCATGGCTCAGTACAAGATGTAAGTATTTCTCATTTTCTACACAAAGGTTTTAATGGCTTACATACCATTTTAAATTTGTAAGTTTTTACTTACAAACAACAATAAATGTACACTCATATGTTTACAAATATTTTCTAGGTATTCATCTAAAGATGAGAGCGCAACTAAAGAAGAATGCTAAGGACCTGACTCTGAGGTACTCCTTTTTAAAAGACTCCTAAACTTTCTCCACTTGATTAATCTTATTAAATTCTAGCTTTAGATGGATTCATATTTGTTTGTATGTCACCTCTTATGTTCCAGGAACTGATTTTACAGCAGCCCTTCTCATGTTGCCAGCCTTGTTCAGCGAGAAACTTCAACATTTTGTTGTGCTCAGGTGCGTATGTTGTTTTCTGTTTTGTATATGCTGTGATAAATGCATTTTATAATTCTTACATTTATTTTAGGGTGGCGCAGTGGGTAGTGGGGGAATCCTCTGGGTGCTCTGGTTTCCCCCACAAGTCCAAAGACATGCGCTATAAGTGAATTGGGTAAGCTAAATTGTCCGTAGTGTATGAGTTTGTGTGTATGGATGTTTACAAGTGATGGGTTGCAGCTGGAAGGGATAAAAGATATTCTGGATAAGTTGGCGGTTCATTCCACTGTGGCGACCCTTGATTAATAAAAGCCGAAAAGAAAATGAATGAATGAATAAAATTTATATTAGTCCTTTTAACTGTTATACTTTTTTTTAGAAATCAGTGAATATGAATTATTTTACTTCCTATGCAAGTTGATTTTCTCACTCCGTCACTGATATTAATGTAATTAATGCTTTGTCATTTACAGTGAACCATCTTCACCACATCCAACAGTTCAAGTACAGGAGGAGACCACCGACTGGGCAACTGTGTTAACAAGACGAGTCACGGCAGTCTTCAGAGTTGATGGGATTGCGATTGGCCGGGCTAATGGTGTGAACGAATATAAATTTTTGACATATCCATCTCATTTGAAGAACACCTTGATGTTTTTGCAGCGGAATGTTTTGAATGAACTGTGGATGGTGACAAGCCTCTACCTACTCCAGTTACCAGAGTAATCGACCTCTTTTTTTGTTTCCCTAAATGCTCTTGGATAATAATCACAAATAATCAAGTTAATCCAGCACACTGCTCTCATTCATGCATGACGCAAATTTGTAAATAACTTGTGGTCCTAATGACTATCAAAGAACATATGAGTGCTTTACATGTCATGTTTACCAAAATCATAAACATATTGTGTTACAACAAATTACAACTCCACTTGAGGAAGTTCAGGAGCAATCTACTGATGCTGAGGAAGAGGCTACCGATATTTTTGGTTTTCTGCACTGTTGAAGCAATTTATAGAGAAACTTTTTGCCTTCGTTCTGAAATACAGAGAAAATGTTGATGACACATTATTTATTATGACTGAGTATTCTGGCTAAAGACAAATACTTTGGACTTTATAAAGTGCAGTACTTGATGTAGCCTGTGTAATGTGTTCATAGATCTTAAACAGTATTCTTGTGGTCTTTGTATTAGATTATTTACTGTACAGTGAGTGAACAATTTTTTACTTGTTATCTAAATTGTTCTTTTTACTGTTTTAAATGAGTGCTTTATACTTGCTGTGTAATTTTATTTCTTGACACGTTCAGTTGTGAGTTGTAATGCAATTTTTCTACATTTCTAAATAAAAATGGGCATCTGTGGCACCTTGTGGCACTGTGGCAAATCGGCATACCCTGAAAATGCAATATAATAAGGTACATTTTTGTACCTTCAGTGTCTACAATTTTGTTCCTTCAGGATACAAAATTGTCCCTTAAATGGTACAAATGTATAAGGTGTATAAGGTGTAATGTATTCTTCTGAGAGTGTACATTTTCTATTATTTTACAGACTTACTTCTCTTTATATTATTTTTTTTATACATTATATCATTTCAAACTACTAAAATGTCAATAAAAGTCACTTTGTTAAACTGTAGAGTGGAATTTTCAACATCAAAAGTCGACAGAAATCAAGGTCCCATAATGCAATTCACAACCGTAAATAAACAGAAAACACTTGTGAATCACAAAAACTGTTAATTAACAGACATTTTTTACAGTGCAACATTTTTCATCTAATACATGTAAATGGAAATCATTTAACCACTGTTGTCATCTACACACGAAACATTAAAAAACAAAAACAAAGGAAAAACATTTCCCTTTTTTTTTTGCATGACTCTGACATAAGCCTCCCCTCCTCTTTCATCATCCTATTTTGCCTTATATTTTTCATCTCTGCTACGGTCTGACTACTTCCAACACTGCCACTTTCTCAGATCTGGCCCAGAAAGCATATTACTGCTCAGTTTCTAAGGCTCCATCAAGCAAATCTAAATATTGCAGGTGGCTTTATCAGCAAGACACTTCTCGTATTCCCTGAGCAACAGCACGTCGAGGTCAGACGTAAATGCACAGAGTCTGCGGCTCTAAAGCTGTCATCAGTGTTTATATCACTCGGCCAATTCAGTGAGGACCAATAATAAGAAAGAGGGGAAAATCTAATATCAGCCGCGGATCAAACGGCGCATGATGCATTTAGAAATATTGCATATCACCACCCCTTCAGCCTCCGCGCGTCCCTTATGAGGACATTTCTGATTGCCGCCGTTCTATCGAAATTAAATGACCTTTCTTATTATAATTTTGCACATAATAAGCAGCTAATTTGAAATATCCTTATCTGTTATCTTCACGAAAGGTTTCTATTACCATAACCGGAATGGTGACTTTCTAGATAATGAAGCCCCTCCTGGCCTGTTTTGTGTGTTTACCAGACTAAGGGTAGTGTTTTTGTGAAGGTAAAATGTGAAGGTAAAACAAAACGAACAGTGATAGATTGAAATATTGTGCTAATGAAGACATAATTAGTCTTATAATAACAGCAGAGAATTTATTAGTAAACCTCATTCATCTGGAAGATGCCGTTAGTTACAACTAGACTCATTTTTTGTTGCAGTAATGCATATGAAGACTCTCAAATATCAACTTTTTGATTTTGTAGCATAGTTATTGTTTGCACTGTTATATTGTCACCCATGTATTGGAAGCAATTTGCATTGTAACTGAAAACAATTATTGCAAATATTATTTTTTACTTCAATATTTCGTTTTTTTTTATTTCAATGTTACTTGACTTACTATTTAGTTGTACCTTTTTAAAGTACTTCTAATTAATAAAATAAATATCTGTTAATTACCAGTTTCCTGTATTTTGTGATTCCAGGGTGTTTTCCATTAATTTTACTCCTCCTGTTAATAACAGTAATTTTACACATTTGTAAGTGTACAAATAAGAATAATTTATTATAGTATTTTATTATTTATTATAATTTATTATAAATTTATTATTTTTTATAAATTATTAAATTTATAATGTATTATAATAATTTATAATTTATTGTTATTAACTTTTATAATCAATAACACACTCTTCCTACTGCATGTCTTGTTGTTCCTTTGTATTTATTTACTAGCAAATTCAAAATTCCAATTGCTTCTACACATTTTGGTTTAGTGTACAAATAAGATAAAAAAATCTCTATTAACAAATAAAGTTCTTCTTTACTGTAAGTACACGTTCTTTAGTCTAAAATACTCAGTGCATACTAGTTTTATATTGCACATACTTTACCTATGTACTGCAATAGTTGCCATTTCTTTGTAGTCATTGTTAAAATGTACTTGTAACTATTTCTGTGTACATAATGTTTTCATGCCATGTCACAATGACCATATTTATGAGTTTCTAAACTATAAAAATAATTTGCATCCCTGTAGAATTGCTTTTAAAAAAATGCTTTTTTTTTTAAGAGAGAGAGACTCAATTTGTACCACCAAGGCATATGCTCAGCAATGCACCAATATACAAATCCCCATGTTATGAACAAATTCTTTTTTTCTGCTGTGCACATATTAATTTTGTAGTGCATACTCTCTTTTTACTGCATAATACCAAAGTCCCTTTAAGGCAAGTCATTTCAGTCAGTGGCAATCTTTGAAACGTTTGTCGGGCAGTATGCTCGGGCATTCTGTTTGAATGAGGAAACATCAAATTCTCCAAAACTGTTTGCCAAGCTTATGATTCAATTTCATATTTGGGATTGAAATATATATCAATAAAATTATACATCAACTGACTCCTAAGTTTTGTTTCTAAAAGTTTGAATCTACATTCTTCAGGTTGCCCATTCTAATGCACATGCACACTCAAATACAACGAGATCATGACACCAACCTTCTTTATGGTGGTTTATGTTTACATGTTACACAACATCATCCTCTGAATAATACCTCGTCCGATCACGCTGGTCTTCTGAAGTAATTCCCAACTTGGTCTTGATGGTGAATCTCCTTCCAAAATGACAGTGACTCTTTGTTTACAAGTTTGCGGGAGTTCGAGTAGTTGCTGTCATGTAATGTGCGTTTGACAGGATGGAATGTACCTCACATTGGTTTCATACAAATTACAAAACCAGAGATCATTTGTTTTCAAGTGTAGTTAGTTTGTTTAAAAGAAGAGGTTTCAAGCTTTATGTGGACATATTTCTCATGTCTGTGAAGCAAGTATTTGCTAAGATTCCAGTGTGTGAATTGCCAGTATATATTGATCAATGATTGGCTCCAGTTCTATTATTATTATTATTATTATTATTATTATTATTATTATTATTATTATTATTATTATTATTATTATAACAATCTTTATTTTACCAGGAAATACACATTGAGATTAAAAATCTCTTTTACAAGAGCGTCCTGGCCAAGATTTGGCAGTATAGATGTCACATGGGTCTAACAGACAACAAACAAAAAACATTTAACAGTTAACATGAATCACACATTGACAAACAAACTATTCAAAACATCTACAAGCCTCTAGAAGGCAGGGCTTCATTCGCCATTTTGACCGTTACACTTTTCTCCATTCAAAACTATATGAGAGACTAAAAATCCAACACTTGGTCAAGTATGGACAAACCCAACAGCTGGGTTGACAAGACTTTTGGCCAGAGAAAAACTGGTCATGCCCAGCTGAACCTGGTTGTTCCCTTCACTTTCGTCAATTGGTGAAGTTTGTTCCCCACCACTTTAAACACTGGCTTGCTTGGTTTGGGATTCGAATGGAGTTGTGCATCATTGGATTTGCTCTTCAGTGTTTGGGCTTTCAGCAGTGACATTTACATCACACTGAATGGAACTTCAACTGTGAAAGCTGGATTGAAGCAGTTTCAGTTTACTAGAACTTCATCTATGTTAAGCTGCTTTTACATAATGTACATTGTAAAAGCGCTATAGAAATAAAGATGAATTGTATGAATAAAAAAAATTGAAAACTGTAATTTAAATTTAACCTACAAAATTAACCCAATGTTGGGTTTGTCCATATTCCTATAGCATTGGGCTACAATCCAGCTTTTTTTTAGAGTGTAGCGTGCTGTACAAAAACCAAGCATGCGTTTGTTTAAATTTGGCTTTCCAAGCTTGGTTCCCCTGAAGGTGTCCTCCTCCTCATTCTGTCTAACTATCTCAGGGAGTTTTTCCTGGCTACTGTCGCCCTTGGCTTGCTCACAAGAGGTTTGTAAGACACTATTCAGGCTGCTTTGGAACAATATGTATTGTCAAATGTGCTACACAAATGAATTGGAACTGAAATAAAAGCAATGGAGTGCAATGGAGTCTACTATAGTAGAGCAGAGTCAAGTGCTTGAGTCAGGGTCACATTTATCCTCTTTTCACCTCAAACACTAAGCAAATACTTCAACGCATACTGCAATAATATTTGGCTTAACTCTTTCACTGACACTGATGGGATATTTTCAGGCATTTATGACAAGTTCATCTGTATTTACACTTTTATACAGTAAGAGGCACTTTTAAGGGTTTTCTAAAAGTGTTTTTCCACTATTTGCTAAACCGTTCTATTCCATGCTGATCTAGTGCAGTTAGCAAGTATGTTTTCTTTTTCCACAGTTGTGCTAATTATGCAAATCCTTGGAATGCTATTCTATTATGTCAGTCATTGCTTTGGTAACATAATAAAAACATAATATAAACAGCAATATGGATGATGATCAGATATTGCTGGCTTTTGGACTTTCTATCTGACTTTTATTTTGTTAAATTGCAGAAAAAAAATAAATAGTGAACTTCCCCTTTCTATAGATAGTGAGTATCTGAAGCACAGGATGTAAAGGTCTTTTGCTGAAAAGGGGGTGAGAGCAGCAGTTAATTTGCATTTAAAGAGACACACAAAAACAACACGTCTTTGCTTCAGCTAAAACGTTAGCATTTACAGGATGGTCAATTAAATGATGTTAGACGTATTTTGAGCTGAAACATTCACAGGTATATCCTGGATATATGTTACATGTATATAGGACCCTCTTAAATAAATGTTTTGGTTATTCATATTATTTTATTTTATTTATTTATATATTGCTCATTTGCTTGCTATATTCACTGTGTAGATTTTAGTACAACATAATACTGTTGAGGTTGTGAAAAAATTGAGAATCTGATCAAAAATGCTGGAGCTGGTGCATCAATTGTTAAAAGATATAAAAAGAAAAATGCAAAGAAAAAAACAATGATCCGAATCCTGAATCTAAGGAAAATCAGTCAGTCAGTCTCATTATTCATCGGCTCTAGCAAAATTATAAGTTGATTGTATAGTAGATTACCTCTGCCGATAAAATTTAGTCTCTTTCACACGATTAATAAATAATTAATTAAAAAAAATCTATATTTATAAAGCCTTTCTGTCATGCAATTAGTTTTTAATTCATTCCATTTGTAAAGGCAGCCACAAAAAATAATTGAGCAGGAATTAATTCCAGTGTGCGTCTCTTTCAGCCACATGATGGCACACAATTTCCTTGCTTTATCTAATTAGTGCAATACATAAAACACAATGTTCCAATAAAGTCTAACATTTTGCTTAGTTATTGAATTTATTGACATCTTGCCATGCTTTGCCATCTTGTCTGGTTATTGAGAGCTTCACTGGCGGCTGCTGTAATGTCCTGCCATGGTATGTTTGGTGGTGCGGCTTTCTATCAGCGTTAGGGTTTAACTAACTAAAATTGGCTAATTTGTTCAGTAGATCTGCTGCCTTGAAGCTCCTCTGGTAATGAGCTATTTTCCCCCCAGTGGGTTGTGTGTCATTTAACACCACAGCTTTACAGCCAGATAAACTGAAACAATAGTCAATATCCGCTTTCATTTGCATGACTGGAAAATCTATCCATGCATGTAAATAAACGTCTAAATCTGCTGATCAAATAACCAATGCACCAATCAAATATAAAATTCATAGACTTTCTTTTTTGTTTTTATAAATATAAAAAGTCACTATTTTTAACAACGGGCAAGAATTGCACCAGCACAGACACCTCTTTGATGTTTCAAGTAAATAAGTCAAGTCAAGTCAAGTTGAGCTTTACTGTCATTCCACTACATGTTTGGACATAGTGTAGAATGAAATGTTGTGTCTCACAGGAACACGGTGCTACATAAATAAACATAATCATAATTATGAACACAACGCAGAACCTATACATAGCTATCATACCGGAGTGGTAATCTAACTATACTAACTACTAAATATATATTTTTATATATATACACAACAGTTCTGTCTCGTTCTCGAATCTGATTGCCTGATATACCGTGCGGTATTAAAGCAATATCAGCACTAGCATGGCCTCTTCCCCCTTGTGTATTACTCCGCCCACACTAGGACTAAAGAGGGACTAAACAACTCACTACAGTTTAACAAATATTGCAGCTGTTGGACAACATAATACACTTTTGAATATACTTTGTTTAGATTGCAACTATGCAGTTTATTTCTAAGGACAGTGCATTTCTTAAATATTTATAATTTCGGAGATTCAGCTCGTTGGCGGCCATCAGCCTGTCATTCTGAGCAGAGCAAAGACAGTTGACGTTCCGCTACAAGATGGCGACAGAGACTGCATAATAAGTCCTTAGGGGAGAAAAATTCAGCGTTTTCTTTCTGTATACTACAGCTGATCAAATCATTATAAAACAGGTAAGTGACATTCTAAGTTGATCTACCATAGTATTACCATAGTAATCTGGTAGTGTTTGCTTTGCTTTGGCTTTTTTGCAAAAGAGAAATTGCAACAGAGAAACACTGGGAAATTTCTGTAGACTGATGGCATTTCATGCCATCTTAAAATGTGAGCAAAATCACCTTTTTTGTCATCACTTTAGATATTACGCTAGAGAATCATTCAAATACTAGCTCTAAAGTGACGTTGGTGAATGAGCAACGGTTTCTGCTGTTCTGACGTCAGCTGCAGATGTGAATGAATGGCGGAAGAAAGCAATTCCTCGTACAAAGGATTTTTAGACTCTCCGTGTTTGATTTTCTTTTTTATATACACGATTATGTTGTCGAACTGTTGTATAAATGCAATATCACACTCGTAGCAGTGCAATATGGCTGTATATCGTCACTAAAACACTAAAAGGGGTCGCACACAAGATGCGCAAGCCTCCCACCAGTGCCGATATACAGCCATATCGCACTGCTACTCGTTTGATATTGCTCATATATATTATAATATATAATTCTATCTATATAATTCAAAAAATGTCAAATATTGTTTTAGCGGGAGAATTTATACACTTTTTTAATGGCATTAGTAAATGATCACAGATTTTTTTTTTTTAGCTATAGAACTCAGAACCTCACAATTAGCAACACTAGTAGCCATTAAATAACTTAAGCAATTATCAGCAACTTAAGCTGCTCGGTTTTGCTCTGCTCTGCTTAAAGTACATTTCCAGTGCAGTTTCTCGAGTTCAGCGCTAAAAAAGACAATAAAACAATAAATAAAAATACAACATATAATAAAACATAACAACAACATAGATCAAGTCAAAAACTTTAATAAGAACATATTCATGATAAGCAATTTTGAAGAGGTGGGTTGTCAACAGTTTTTTTTAAAGTATTTAGCATTGGAGGACATTTTTTCATTTTATATTCTCAAGGTGAGCTCTTTTTTATATTCCTAATACACATAAAATATACACTTACTATAGAAATAAAGTATTGCATCTAATATGTAACATTACTGTGATGGTAATTTGAAAGTAGCCTTCATACTGCAAATATAAATGAACAAAAAAAAAAGATAATAAATGACTTGCAGTTTTAGTGTCGATCAGCAGAAGCAGTATCATTTTGAGTAGTTGACAAGCCTTGCATTTCTAATAAATACATTTCTGACTGCTAAAATATGAACCAAAGTGCACAATGTAATCACATTTTATTAAAGCTGAATCACTGAAAACACTAGAAAAGAGAAACTCTAAATTATGAATTTATAATGTACGCTTCAGAATAGTGTATTACATTGTTTTACTGCCAAACCATAACACCACACACACAAAATAATAATTATGTATGGACAGAAAGACTCGGGGTGTAATTGATCTTTCTGAAAAGCCATTGCAATCACACCTCCTCTTCAGCGGTTATGATTAAATCTTCCCCAAATCATTTCTCATTGTCTCACATCTCTCTACGAAATGTTGTTTAATTTGTAAAAGTCTTTGGGACGTGATCTTGAGCATAAGAGCAATTTATGTTTCTGTCAGCAAAAGCCTTAAATTATCGAGCCATAAAAAAGGAGCACGCTCAAGCAAGTGCGTTAATAAATAAATAAAGGGCTCTTTATTCATTTGCTTGATCATGTTTTATATATTTTTAGCAAACTTCCATTTAAATAAGAGGCATGAAATTTAAACATAATTCCTCCTCCAGGGGTGGCGAAGTCAGAAGCACTGAATTACTGATGCTGGTTTTATCTGGTCAAGGACAGAGGTCAAACATGGGCCAGTGGTGCATCTGGTGGTTAAACGTGCTTAGAAAAAACACTTTTTATAGCAACCAAAAGAAAAAAAAAATACTTAAAATTTTTGTGAGGGAGAAAAGTGTGATGTTCTGTACTGAGGAGGCTGGTATTCACAAAGTTGATTGTTACCTTTGAATTATTATGATTCTTTTTTTTTTTTTTGGCTTGGTCTGTTTTTCTGAATAGTGTAAAAACATGAACCTTTATTTTTCTTCTTTGTTTGTTGTTGTGAGTGAATTTGCTCAGATTTTTTATTTATTTATTTATTTTTGAGCAGTTTGAGCTAAGACATTTTTTCAGGGCTGTATATTATTAGGGAATGAAATAGAAGGAGGGCGACGCGGTGGCGCAGTGGGTAGCACGTTCGCCTCACAGCAAGAAGGTCGCTGGTTTGAGCCTCGGCTGGGTCAGTTGGCATTTCTGTGTGGAGTTTGCATGTTCTCCCCGTGTTCGCGTGGGTTTGCTCCGGTTTCCCCCACAAGTCCAAAGACATGCGGTATAGGTGAATTGGGTAAGCTAAAATTGTCCGTAGTGTATGTGTGTGAATGAGTGTGTATGAATGTTTTCCAGTGATGGGTTGCAGCTGGAAGGGCATCTGCTGCGTAAAACATATGCTGGATAAGTTGGCGGTTCATCCCGCTGTGGCGACCCCAGATTAATAAAGGGACTAAGCCGAAAAGAAAATGAATGAATGAAATAGAAGGAATTACTAAAGTGTTGTAACTAAAATAAAATTTTATAAAGAAAATGATATAACATTTAGGATTGTTATTATATTATTTGTGCTTTTAGAGAAAAACTAAACCATGCACAATAAAAATACAACATTTTACAATATAAAATATAACAATAAAATTGACAAAAAAGGTAAATAATTACAAAAATATATATTTTCAAATATATAAAAAAATATATTTTATAATATATTTTAAAGTACCATGGTACTGCATACTACAAAAACCAATAGCAAAATACAAAAAATATATTAAAAAAACGGTTTTAAAATGTATTTCATTTTAAATGGATTCTGTTTTTATATAACATTTATTTATGTATTTGTTTTAATCTAATTCTCATATTTGTATTCATTTTAATCAGATTTTGAATTATTTGATAACTGAATTATTTTTCTCATATTGTTCATTATTCTTTCTATTATTTGTTTTATTTCAATATCTATATATCTATTTATTACTTTTTAATTAAATGTAATAATTATAAAAAAAAAAAAATGAAAAGAAAAAGATTTCTAAACAGTGTGGCACCAGACAGCATATCAAAATCACAGCTCACTATAGTTATCCACTATTATCAAATTCATATATCAATCAAGTCCTGTCCAAATATATATTTCCAACATTTATTCATTTGTTGATTTTCCTTTGGCTTAGTCTCTATTTCAGAGGTCGCCACAGCGGAATGAATCGCCAACTATTCCAGCATATGTTTTACACAGCGGATGCCCTTCCAGCTGCAACCCAGTACTGGGAAACAATCATTCACACACACTTGTACACTACGGACAATTTAGTTCATACAATTCACCTATAGCGCATGTCTTTTGACTGTGGAAGTCCGCCCAGAGGAAGCCCACGCAAACATGGGAAAAACATGCAAACTCCACACAGAAATGACAACTGGTCCAGCCGGGACTCAAACCAGCAACCTTCTTGCTGTGAGGTGACAGTGCTAACCACTAAGCCACTGTGCTGCCCATTTCCAACATTTAAAAAAGAAAAAAAAGAAAAAAAAAGAACTAACAGTACCAATACTTTGTTTTGATTACTTCTCAATTCTATTGTATGACTCCAGATGAATTACAATGCAATCGATCACACGACACCATACTCTTTTCTTTCAAGTTTTTCCCTGAACTATTACTCCAATTGTAAATAAGCTTGCTTTTCTCACGTAGCATAGCCAGCAACAAATACTTTTAAAACACATCCAACAAGCAAATTAACAGGCAACTGAGCTCTGAAACCGATCGATAAATCGAAATCAGCAATTAGTGGAACTCATCAAAGGCAGCTTTATTTACAGGCAACGTGCTGACTTACTGAAACGCATCGGCCATGAACGTCTAATAAGTGTAACGGCAAAATTACACCTTCAATAATGGGAAAAAGGCTCAAAAATTTCATGCTCCAGCCGCACCTTTATCTGGCAGAGAATAAAGCTTATTTGGGCCCAGTATTGAGCCGAGGGGCTGGAAAGTGCGGTCGTGCTCCAGTGCGTTTGGCTGATAAGAGCAGGTTCAGACCCGCAGAACATCGGACCCGCCTGTGGATTGATCGAACTGGAGACGCTGTGATGATCTACAGCCTCATTAAGCTTTGGAGGTATTCGGACTGCTAGTCACACACATACACACACACACACACCACACACATACAGATAGAAGTGCTGTCTCACATAATGTCTCTGTGTTTCACTCTCTCAAACACACACGCACACACACACTGTATCACACGGATAGTGATTTCTGCTGTCTGTTTGAATCCTCATTCTTGTTTACTTGTTGCTGGTTGTACTTAAGGTAAAATTAGGAAAAACTAGCTGTCAGCATTGGTGTTCAGAGGAACATTTAGTACTTCAGGGATTAATGTTGTTCCTAGGGGAAGATTAATGCAAGTATAACAAATAATACATTGGAATTTAACAAGTTATAATAAAGTTACTATCACAATATGTTTCAGTCCTGGTTTAATCAAATGCACATTTACAGATTGCATGTAATTAAAAGCTAAAGCTGTGCTTACTTTGCCAATATGTTATTGTATCATCAAAATGCTTGTGGTTATAAAGGAGAAAACATTTTTAGGTTTATATTCTTAGGCTGATATCATCAAGGCCACACAGATGGAAATATACAATGATGTGAAAAAGTGATTCCCCCCACTGTTTTCTTTTTTTTTTTTGCTTTTATTTCTTTGCCACACTTTAATGTTTCAGATCATCAAACAAATTGAAATATTAGTCAAAGATAACACAAACACATCATGCAGTGTTTAAATTAAGGTTTGTATTATTATTTCAAACTAGAATTTGAGGATCTTTTGGTCTACTTCATTTTTTTTTTTACTTCAGATCTATCTATCTATCTATCTATCTATCTATCTATCTATCTATCTATCTATCTATCTATCTATCTATCTATCTATCTATCTATCTATCTATCTATCTATCTATCTACACATAAATACAGTCTATAGCACACTTTTCATCAAGTAATCAAATCCTGCTCAACAATATGTGTAGGGATGCACCAAAATGTCTTTAATTGTCAATATTGATTTACTAAGAAAACATTTGTCAATACTAATAGGTTGGTTTTACATTATTCCAATGCTTAGATATGTCATCATCATATTCTAATTCCTAAAATAATAATTAATTATAATTAATGAATTAAATAATAGGATGTCACGGTGGCGCAGTGGGTAGCACGATTGCCTCACAGCAAGAATGTTCGATGGTTCGAACCTTGGCTTGGTCAGTTGGCATTTCTGTGTGGAGTTTGCATGTTCTGCCCGTGTTCGCATGCATTGGTTTCCTCCGGGTGCTCCGGTTTCCCCCACAGTCTAAAGACATGCGGTATAGGTGAATTGGGTAAGCTAAATTGTCCGTAGTGTATGTGTGTGAATAAGTGTGTATGGATGTTTCCCAGTGATGGGTTGCAGCTGGAAGGGCATCCACTGCATAAAACATATGCTGGATAAGTTGGCGGTTCATTCCGCTGTGGCGACCCCAGATTAATAAAGGGACTAAGTTGAAAAAGAAAATGAATGATTGAATTAAATAATAAATTAAACAAGCTCAAATGAAACTAAATTATATAGCAGTAACAAATTTGTAGAGCTTAAGAATTTTCAGCTCAGGCTCATTCTGAAAATGTACCGCTATATTTACTTCTGGAGAGCGCCAAATACATCCCAGGATGTACGTTTTTTTGCAGTTTTTGTTTTCAAGAATCCACCAGAGGCCGATGTGTATGCTTTTTGAGAGGTCAAATTTCTCTCGCCATGCACACCTGCTGTTCTTGTGTAAATGCACCAGAGGCCGCTGTCGAATGACTGAATGAATGACTGACTGACTGACTGACTGACAGATCGACTGACCCACCCTCCTCCTTCCCTAAACCCAACCAATAGTATTTTCAAAAGCACAGATTGACCCGCCCACCCACTTCCCTAAACACAACCGACAGTTTTCAAAAGCTATCCAGAAAAAAGCCGTCACCTGATTTTTACCACATTATGACCCTGTTATTTACTTGTTTATTTTATTTTTTGGCTTCTGTTTTTGTCTTACCTTCTTTCTGGAACCATCCTTTGCTGGACTCAAACCCCATCGTCATGGTCAACTCCTCTCTGCGTCTCAAGTCCGCCGACATACATGGCGAGCTACTGGACAAACTAGTAACAGCAGGAAAGCCGTCCATACGGAGGTAAGTGCTTAGCTAGTAAACGGGAAAAGGAACGATGTCATACCGCCCCATAGCATTTGTTTTAAAAACAAAATGCTGCCATACATACTTATGGCTACATAATTCGCGATCTCCAGAAATGTATATAGGGCTACGTTTTCAGAATGAGCCTATGTTGAGAATTTTAGTAAGCCTTTAACTAAGTTAATATATTTTTTAACTCAGCTGACAACTGCACAGTAATGAAAAATAAACAAACATGAACAAACAGAGCACCATATATTACAGTTGACACACCTGAGATTATGATTAGGGTTTTCATGAAGAACTTACCATAATAAATGTCGGCTTTTTTGCTGCAGCTGAACACAGTAACCAATCACAGGCATAATCAGTAACAACAGCCTGTCGTAAAAAATGAGTTTCAAGCAGTCTGAATCACAGATGCGCATTTTATGTATCACATATGTTCATGGCATAAATTGAGTGCTTAGAAACAAGATTTAGAACAAAAAAAAGAAGCATCTGCAGTAATGTGGAGTCTTTGTTAGACCTAGAAAGTGCAAAGCTCAATTTAAAGGGATAGTTCACCAAAAAATTTACGTTTATTCACCATTTTTTTCACCCAAAATGAAAATGTACTCACTATTTACTCACTGTTCACTTGTTCCAAACCTGTTTGAATTTTTTTTTTCTGTTGAACACAGAATAATACATTTATTATGAAGAACCAGCAGCTATTGACATCATAGGAGAAATAACAAATACTAAGGAAGTCCGATTTCCAACATTTTTTAAAATATCTTCTTCTGCGTTCAACAGAAGAAAGAAACTCAAACACGTTTAAAAAAACTGAAAGCTGAGTAAATGATGGCAGAATTGTAGTTTTGGGTGAGCTATCCCTTTAATATTACAAGCAAGTTAGACATGAAAAAGCAGAGCACCCCACTAATAATCTGCAAAGCATAGAGAATGTAAATAAGGCCCTGTCTGCACCTGGCATTAAAGGGGTCATGAACTGCTTTTTGTTTATTTTGTACTGTTCTCTGAGGTCCACTTATAATGTTATCAAGATTTTATGTCAAAAAACATCATAATTAAGAAGTAATAGGCTTTTTTTTTCTGTTCTATTTAACCTTTCTTGTCGAAACACACTGGTTAAATAGGCATGTCGGTTTGTAGACTCTGAATAAACACCTAATACATTGGCTTATACAGTAGTTTTTATTTAAATAATATTTAAAGGGATAGTTCACCCAAAAATGAAAAAAATCTGCCATTATTTACTCATCTTTCACTTGTTCCAAACCAAATTTCTTTCTTCTGTTGAACACAAATGAAGGTACACTGAAGACGTATATCTTTGTCATACATTCAGGTGCATTAAACCCCAAGTTAACAGAAAACATTTTTATCAAGCATTGTGAAACCACTTAACCATCTTATCCAGGTTGGATATGTTTAATTTAATCAACTTGAAACTTACTCTGAAACCTGGAGTTTGTTCAACTTGTTTTGTGGAACAGGCCTTGGTTGGAAATGGTAATACAGAAAGTGCGTGTTAAAGGGATAGTTCACTTAAACATAAAAATTCACTATTTACTCACCATCAAGTGGTTCCAAGCCCTAATGAGTTTGTTTCTTTAGTAGAACACTAAAGAATATACGTATTTTGAAGAAAGCTAAATACCTGAAACCATTGACTTTTATAATAGAAAAAACAAACAACTTGACAGGACAAACAAGTGATAGGAGAGAGTATGGCTATTTTTGGGTGAACTATCACTTTAATGCCAGGTGTAAACAAGGCCTAAGATCCTTCTTAAACACACAAGCAGTGATGTGAAGTTGCAGCGACTGACAGCTTCATTGATTATAAAGGGAGCATTTTTCACATTCAGACTGCTCACCCTTTGCGTGTAATTAATTCAAGATCTGAATAAGAACCACAACTCCTGCAACAAGCTGCTGTCATTTCAACCAAGCTCTTCCACACAACTGTGTGAATCTGACGGCTTTTTTCACCCACTTCTGACTGACATGACACATAGCAATCTGCTGTCAATAACTTCTGATAAGATATTAAAACACTTACAGTTGAAGTCAGCATTATTAGCCCTCCTGAATTATTAGCCCCCCTGTATATATTTTTTCCCCAATTTCTGTTTAATGGAAAGAAGATTTTTCTAACATCTAACAGTTCTAGTTATTTCTAAACATAATAGTTTTAATAACTAGCTTCTAATAACTGTTTTCTTTTATCTTTGCCATGACAGTACATAATATTTTACTAGATACTTTTCAAGATACTATTATTCAGCTTAAAGTGCCATTTAAAGGCTTAACTAGGTTAATTAGGCAAGTTAGGGTAATTAGGAAAGTCATTGTATAACAATGGTTTGTTCTGTAGACAATCGAAAAAAAATATTGCTTAAAGAACCCCTATTTTGCATTATAAAAGGTCATATTTTGGTTTTGGGGGTCTCCAACAACAGGCTGATATGCATGCAAGGTCAAAAAACACTTTCAATGTCTTATAATATGCATTTAGTTTAACCTAATTATCCCAAGGACTCCCATATGATTCGTTCAGCGATTCATTTGTTCCCAAAACCCTCCTTAGCCCAAAGCTAATCTGCGCTGATTGGTCCGATGACAGTCTGTTGTGATTGGTCGACTGCGTTCAGCGTGAGATGGAGAGAAATGCCCACCACGGCTATGAAGTAGCACACAGAGTATGTGAGAGCCCAATGCAGGAATGCAGTTAAACACCAGCATATTAATCTACTCTTAAACCTAACCCCAAGTAATAACAAGGACACACATTCAGTATTAATCCACACAGTGGCAAAAGTTGGACTATTTTGTAAATTGACCATGCCACGTGTGTATGAACAGCTGATGGTGGCCATAGAAACAATAAACAGCAGAGGATAGTGAGTTCAGAAACGCATTTAAATCTATAAAGGAAGAAGCACGCGGCGCGTTTTCAACAATATGTGAATAGCCCCATACAGATTTAACCTGAGAGATACATTACAAGCACTGATCTATAATAGATAAGTGATTACAAGCCGCGCGGGGTGATTACAACTTATAACACACAATTAAACACATATTTTGCAAACTACACAAAACGAGGCAACAATTTTAATTACACTAACATGTTACGATCCGGAGGAAGAAGAAACTGGTCCATATGAACTGTAACAGTTACTGACAAAGTCCCTGTCAAAGTCTGACAAAGTCCCATACATAATAGTCTCTGCTTCTCATTCCTCTAATAGCAAACGGCCGACGAATCCCGCGCTGCAGCGTAGGTTATTGTATCAAAAATCAGAAAAATGACAGGAACAAACACAGCACAAGGTTGGCTATACTGTGGTGTTGTTGTGAAAATGAACTTTAACCCTTTATTCCCTGCAGCCGAATCTCCATCTGTCAGTGATCGTCATCTTCGTGTCATGATCACTCCCGTAATCCCCCGTGCTTACGCTAGTGTCTGAAAGGAAAGCGCGTTCACATTTTACCAGATGTGGTACTACATATTTGGTGATGTACCGTATCGACGTCGACGTGTTCAAGCAAAAGATCCGAACCCAACTCGATTCATTCATTCGACTCTGAGTCGACCAGTTTGTTAAAGAATCAGTAGTTTTAAACACTGTGCACTTTCAGATTTAAACCTCGGCTGGATGTTTTCATTCACTTAGTGCTGTGTTACACACTGCATGGAAGGTCATTTTCAAAAACCCATAATAGGTGCTCTTTAAGGGGGCTAATAATATTGACCTTTAAATGGTTTTTAAAAAAATAAAAAACTGCTTTTATTCTAGCCGAAATAAAACAAATAAGACTTTTTCCAGAAGAAAAAATATTATAGGAAATAATGTGAAAACTGCTCTATTAAACATCATTTGCGAAATGAAAAAATTCACAGGAGGGCTAATAATTTTGACTTCAACTGTACAATTCCCACCGAATATCATATTGTGCATAATATGGCATTTTTATAAAAGATACATGTGGGGGAAAAGCAGTATAGCCTGACCTGACTGACAAAACGTGTTACAAATCCTGTGTACAAGTGTCCCACAGATGCCTTTAGACATTTAGTGTCTCTCTTAGTACTCCAAACCTACTCAAATCACAGCATGTTATTCTCCACCTGACCCTTCGGCCGCTTTCAGCTGGACACAGTAAAGATGTGTGGGAGGCATTTGAAGCCTTTCACTGCTCAAGTGGAAAGAGGGCCAAGAGGCCAATCTCTCAAAGGTGAGATGAACTGAAGCCAGCGAAAGCTCCCCACTTTACCAGCTCACCTCTGGACCTCTATTTGGAGTCTCCTTTCTCTCTTTCATGCTGGCTAAACCAACATTTAATAGCAACATAAATTACATCACACAAAGTCATCGAGTCGTACACTGTAAGGCCTTTTCACATAAAGAACAATAATTATAATCGTAAATTATATGATGACAAACGGTAGAGGAACTGTGTTATTGGAGCTTTCAGATATATGATAAAAGAATGTCATTTACAGTACATTTGCATCTAAACATTTGACAAACATTTGTTTCATTTAAAGCAACTTCCAAATGAGAACAACAGAAGTAATCAAAGAAACAAAATAACAAGATGTATGGTAAATATGACAATTCACAATTAGTATATAGTATACTACTGTATATATAGTAGAGAGTTGACTTTAATGCTTTGGTGTGACGCTTTTTGATTGATGTCGACTAGTTGCACTGCGCAGATCACGTGTTTTTTGACCTGAACAACATGGGAGCTTTACACACTAAGGTTCACTGAATGAAACTGCCCTCGGATTATTTGAAGTAATTTTAAAGTGTTATTTTTGTTATGTCAGTGTCAAAGATTCACGTGAACTTTGAGTGAACTTCAAATAGTCAAACAGATGCCAGATAGGTTGCTCCATGCAAATACCCTAGAGCAGATGCTAGCCAATCATGTGTATGCAACCATGGAAAAGTAACGTGACATATTTTGTAAATAAACTGTGAAGTGCACAGAAACCACGTAGTGCGCAGAAACCACATAGTACGCAGCCATAGAAGGAGTGGCAAACTTCATAGCGTGTGTAAACATTGTCCCCGGTGAACGGGGTGAAGATGTGTAGCAAGGAGATGTCTGATAAGCAAGATGAGCAGGAAGTGTGAAAAACACCCGACTTGAGCAGGTTTTTGAGCAGCTTTCTAGCACGCACCATCATAGCGGTAAAAGCGGTATGCATCTGAGCATATCTCTGACAATGTAATAAGGCTTAACGTTATAACCTTTGTCTTTCGTGCGTTATGTTGTTATGAAATAACTTCACATGAATCTGTGTGCTGACGACGTATGCATTACTTCTGCACTAAAATATCTGTTATTGTTACATTCCTACTAGAACCTGCAGTGATCAATGTGTTGACTGCATTTATTTAGCAGTAAAATTAGCCCGAGTACTAATGTTGTATTATTAACAAAATGAAAGTGTTGACAATGCGTTTGTTTTCCACTAAAATTTGTCAGTGGTAATGTTGGATTGTTTTTGCAACGTGTTATGAGCTGTCAAACAGCATGTGTATATATTTCCTGCAAATAAATAGCAAATTGTGCCATGTTGCAAAACATTTGCTTCTTGTGTTTTATTGATGGCGTTACCAGCGACTAGTCGACGTCGACTCGACTTTGAAAACTTACAAGTCGACTTCCAAAAATCTAAAGTCGTTCAACCTCTAGTAGACAGTACTTAAATAGTAGACATACTTCTCTATAATATAGTATGTTAAAAACAAATCAAAGAGTATGTCCGAAATCATAGTTTTCAAAAAACAGTACCTGAGTTCCCAAATGACGAACGTTCCTGGAGGACCACCAGCTCTGCACATTTTTCGGTCTCCTTAACCAAACACACCTGATTCAGATCAACAGTTCATTAGCAGAGACTGAAAGACCCGTATTGGGTGTAACAGACAAAGGAGACATCCAAAACATGTAGTGTTGGTGGGCCTCCAGGAACGTGGTTGAGAAACACTGATTTATACTACTCATATTCATACTATAGAACATATTTTTTAATGGTCATGAAGTAAATTGAAATTCAAATGTAGTACCTACTTGATTAGTATGAGAGTTGGACACAGCTATAAAATAAAACGTGGTAATTATTTATTTTCTTTTTATTCACCAACCAGAATTCACTACGACTTAATAAACAGACAATACTGTACATAGAATGATGATCAATGATAGAATAGTTACTGTTCTTGGTATAAAGGTCTGTTTTAGTCAAGAATGCCCACTATATTAGCATTTGCACATAGGACAATATTTATTCATTCATTAATTTTCTTTCGGCTTAGTCCCTTATTTATCAGCACACTCACACTCACATTCACACACACTCACACTACGGCGAATTTAGTTCATCCAATTCACCTACAGTGCATATCTTTGGGCTGTGGTGGAAACCAGAGAACCCAGAGGAAACCCACACCAACACTGGGAGAACATGCAAACTCCACACAGAAATGCCGACTGACCTACCCGGGATTTGAACCAATGACCTTCTTGCTGTGAGGTGACAGTGCTAACCACTGAGTCACCGTGCCACCTAGCACAATTATATAAACATTCTAAACATGCACTGCAGTTTTCCCATTCAATACTTTAAATAAATAGTTCACACAAAAATGAAAATTTGGCCATCATTTACTCATCCTTGATTTGCTCCAAACCAGTTTAAGATTTTTTTTATTCTGTTGAACACAAGAGAAGACATTTCTGAAGAATATTTAACCTGTAACCCTTGACTTTCAAAGTATTTGTTTTTCCTACAATGAAAGTCAATGGTTACAGTTTTGCAACATTCTTCATTTGCTTCTTTTGTGTTCAACTGATAAAATTAGTTGGTAACAAGTTAAGAGTGAGTAAAAAAATGCAGAATTTTTGGGTTAACTATCCCTTTAAATGCTTTGTAATCCAGAATGAATTCTGATTGGCTGTTTTTTTTTCTCTCTTTTTAAATTAAAACTCCAAACTGTCTTTTGAGCTAGAAACAATTGATCAGCTCTGTATGGGCTAAATAACTAGAACATGAAAACCACATTTTAATTTCTACTTTAAAAAAAAACGTACAGTATTTAAGGGAACAAAAACTTGCACTTAAAAAACAACAATTATTTCAAGTAAAAAAAATCCTTGAAGGCAACCTCCGAATGCTAAAATTCACAAAGCGCAAATTACACATAGCTGGTTGTGAGATATTTTACATGTTTCGCTTAATTGGTTATTTCATCAACATCAAGCGAGCATGCGGATGTGTAATTAGTTCTCTATAAAAAGGGTCGTTGCTACGTGCATCAATTAACCTTCCCTATCATCTCGCAGAATAGATAACATTTCTGCCATTCACTCCTACTGAATAGGCCGCGGTACACAATTAATCGGAGCTTTGCTGCATTCGTTAGCACCGCAATCCTCCATTGTGCACATCTGCCAGACGCGTTTGATGTCGTATCAATTCAGTCGGAGATTCTGCGGATCATCGCCAGCTGCCCTGCGGCGGGTGTCCTTCTGTGAAGTCCGACCAGAAGGAGGAGAGGCGAACGGTGGCTTTACATGGAGAATCCATACAGCACTGAGCTCAAGCTGCTCAGCTGAGATAGAGAGACTGAGGAACAGATAGAGAGAGAGATCAGATGTTGTGGAGAGAGAGAGAGACCCGCTTTACACCGCATGTCCAATTGCAGCTGAGTGCTGTCAACTCTGCTATTCAGCCAGAGCAGCAGCCATTTTCTCTCAAACACACATTACTGTCTCAACTCACATCAAAGAACAGCGGCCCGACGGGAGGAAAATGTGTGACGACAGATGACAACTTTACAATGCGCTCTGCCATTAGCATGCGGCCTCCTCAGGCCAGCCGCTATGCAATTTCGCATTTGCATTGAAAAGCACAGGGGCTTGTAAGGCTGTCATAAACTGAGCACTGGAAAAATGTTCCTTTTCACCCCGCTCGCTGGAAAATAAATAGGACAGGTTTTGTGTACGTACATTACACTGTACAAAAGAGCTGCACGGCTTTGCTTCCATGCAAAATCGGCCCCATCACAGCAACTGTGACTTACATAAACAGCACAAAAAAAACTTAATAAGGGGTTTACAGGGCAGTTTCAACAAATTCTAGTAAATTGCCATTATACTGTATCACTTTCACATTTTAGGAAGCCACACAATCTGTATGTACTACAACATAAAAAATGAACTATACATAATAACCCCAATAACGATACTACAAAAAAATGAGTATAGTTTAAAAGTATCAATTCCCACTATTAAAGGAACACACCACTTTTTTGAAAATAGGCTCATTTTTACAACTCCCAGAGAGTTAAACAGTTGAGTTTTACAATTTTTTAATACATTCTGCAGATCTCTGAGTCTGGCAGGACCACTTTTAGCTTAGCTTAGCATCTAATCATTAGCATCTCATTCAAAAATGACCATTCATTCATTCATTTTCTTTTTGGCTTAGTCCCTTTATTAATCTGGGGTCGCCACAGCGGAATGAACCGCCAACTTATTCAGCATATGTTTTACGCAGCGGATGCCCTTACAGCTGCAACCCATCACTGGGAATCATCCACACACTCTCATTCACACATACATACACTACGGACAATTTAGCTTACCCAATTCACCTATAGCGCATGTCTTTGGACTGTGGGGGAAACCGGAGCACCCGGAGGAAACCCAAGCAAACACGGGGAGAACATGCAAACTCCACACAGAGATGCCAACTGACCCAGCTGAGGCTCGAACCAGCAACCTTTTTGCTGTGAGGCGACAGCGCTACCCACTGCGCCACCGCACCGCCTCAAAAATGACTTTTAATCACAATTAAAAGCTTGACTTTTCTTTAATTATATTATAAGGCCGTCAGAAAATGAAAAGTTGCTATTTTCTAGACTGATATGTCTCATTCCTGCATAATAATCAAGGAAATTTGCTGCCGTACTGTGGCTGTTGCTGGTACAATGATATTTCACAGAACCTGAAAATCAAATAACTTCTGTCAATATAACCAATGTGAGCACCTGCTTTCACAGGGAACATAACTTGCAACAACGGAGACATTTGAAGATAATTCAGAACCAATTTTCAGGTGCTATGTAATATCATTAGACCTGCTACGTGGTCATTTTTGAGTGAGATGCTAAAGTTCTAATCCAGCTCAATGATCTATGCTAAGCTAATCTAAAAGTGCTCTTGGCAGACCTGGAGACTAGCTGAATGGATTAAAAAATGGTAAAACTCAATTGTTTGACTCTAGGGGTGTTGCAAAATTAAGTAGTACGAATGTTCTTTTAAGTCGTGGCTTAGCACCTGCCTATTATTAAAATATTGGCTGTTTATTTGAACATATTAAGTACATATTCTGCATGATCTTATTATATACCCAAAACCTAAACATATTTAATACCTTAATGACTATTAATAAGGAGCAAATTAGGAGTTTATTAAGCTAAAAGTAATAGTTAATTGTTTGTTATAGTGAGGATTGTACTTTAAAATAAAGTGTGACTGACTTTACTAACTTTTATAAAGTTTAAACTTACTGAAGACAAGCAAAAAGTAATAATATAAGAACATAAATTACAACCAATATCACAGATAAGTACAAAAAGAACAAAGAGATGAATGAAAAGAGTGCTTTAAGTTCTTCACGTAGGTTTGAAATCAAACGAGCATGAGTTATGATTGTTTCGTTATACTATTTCTGCAAAAAGTCCATTTGACTTTTCAAATTAGCTTCTGGCAATGCTAAAAGGGTAATCTTTGAAATAATGATCCACCGGCTCTTTGCTCTCCATCTTCATCACAGCACTGAGGATGAAATGAAAAAGAAAAAAAAAAAAGAAAAAAAATAACTGCACACTCAGTATGCTAAATGCACTCTCTTTCCCACATCCTTGACCTACTTCATTTTTTTTTCTGTTTCCTTGCTGCTTCTCGTTGTGAGCTGGGTCAGATGATGTTCAATTAAAAAAACGGTGCAGGCCGGGGCAATTCTGAAGCAATAAATCTGCAAAAACAAAGTCAATCCAAGGTGAAGACCAAAACAGTGAATTATGCATCCGGACTTATGGCAAATCTAGAAATCTGCCATAAATCTATCTGTTGCCTTGAGTCAATAAGCAACCCTGCTCACTCCTCGCCACAAGGGTTTAATCATTTCTAAAAAATATGTGCCATAAAGCGTTAATTTCTCACCGGATTTTCTCCATAAGTCTCTCATTAGTAAGAGGGATTCCTCGCAGTCACGACTACAGAGGCATGCGGCTGTTCGCTTTTCAGTCATATGAATGGCTGACTACCTGTCTGAATGTATGATGAAGAGGCTTTGGACTGATCAAAGTAAGGCTTTCAAGCGGCATTAAAGGTAAGACAGGCCAGTAATACAAACCAAAGCCTCAGCTCAAGGCGCCACATGACAGAGCAAATTGCGCTCTTCAATTCAAAGGCAAATACTCTCTGTGGGAAATGTTGAATTTCTGTGAAAACCCGAGTCAAAATTTGCTGACAGCTATTTGTAAGATTTTTCTATTTTAAAACAATTAAATGTGCCAATCAAGGTGCTGACTTTATGGTGCATTCAAGTCACGTTGAAAAAAAAAAGTTTTAAGAGCAGATTAGGTGAGTATTTGTTTTTATTATTATTATTATTATTATTATTATTATTATTATTATTATTATTATTATTATTATTATT
>CAIGQV010018202.1:10647965-10659532 GCA_903798115.1 Danio jaintianensis
TTATTATTATTATTATTATTATTATTATTATTATTATTATTATTATTTTATTTCTTTTTTTAATTAATGCAAATTACTGAGTTGGGATGCATCCATGACAAACCCCATCATCATTGACAGTAAATTTGTTGAAATTAATTGAATATATAAATTTTGTTATTGTTGACCAGCTGAAAAGTTGTTTGTAAATTGTGCTTCACTTATTGCTACACTATTAACATTTCACAATTTTGGAGAAGGGTATAATCCAGCTCCAAATGGGCAGGTCAACTTCAAATGGGTGGGACTTGAGCTCCAAGTGGGCTGTCCAAATCTCCTGGAGTTTTCATTCATTTATTTGTCTTGTACATGCCATGGAATCCAGCATATGGTGCTTTATTAATGTCTACACCTACCGGTTGCTGCTAGAAGAAATGCAGCTGTGGGCTGAAGTTAACAAGAATTATTTATATTATTAATTAAATTACATATTAATTGTATTTTATTAACATCTACCCCCACTCCAACCCTAAACCTACCTCTCAAAGTAATGTAAAAACAGCAATTATAATTAGAATTATTCATGTTATTTATTCAATTACCCATTAATTTGCATTTTATAAATGTCTACCAACACCCCGACCCTAAACCTACCCCTCACAGTAATGTTAAAACAGTAATTATTGTTGTACAGTAATTGCATTGTTGTAATGCTGGCTGCAGCTGTATCCCTTCTAGACCTTATCACACCTACCACAAACCCTAAACCCAACCCCACAGTAACCTGTTGTGTTTTATTATCATTCACACATACCACAACCCTAAACCCAACCTACTTGTGGCATAAGTCCCATTCATTTGGAGGTTTTCGGCCTGCAGTGATACCTGCTTGCAATTTTGTGGCAAAATTATGCTACAATTTCACAACTTTGCATTGCACATTCCATCAATTGATGCGTTTCCTAACACCTTGTTTTTGCTTGCGCCATCTAATGTTTGACAGTAGTACAACCATAATAATGGGAAATGCAATACTTCTGTCAGATTTGATTTGGTTTTCTAACAGTTTTCCTGAACAAATTCTGCCATTTGTTAGGTTTAGGTGGACCTGCCATAATGCTGGGTTCAAGTTCTGCTGGGAAGTTAATTAGGATATAAAGTGCATTCAAGTCAGTTTAGTTGGAGAAAGATGGTGATGAATAATTCATACCTAAACACTACACATGCAAAATGATGTATAAAAATGTCAATTGTCGTGTTTGTTCATTTGTTTTCATTCCATTTATGAATGTTCTGCAAACTAAATCATCATTAAATCTGTTGTTAATTCTTTACTGAACTTTGCTGTAAAAATGAGAATAAGCAAAGATAAAATAAGAAAAACAACTCTTAATAATATACAAAAACACTCTTATACAAAAAAAAATTATGCTTGCTAAAACAACACAATTCTTGAGGAGTTTTTTTTTGGGACAACTTATCTGTTTTATGATCAATCCACTTAAATTTATAAAAAACTAATAAGTTAACTTAATTCCCAATAGTGTTTTCCCAACACAAGCATTTGTACAGTGTAGTGTAAGAGTAATAAATCTTCATATAGTGCTATTTATTTTATATGAAATTATGAATTACATATTTTTTCTCCATGACCAACATTTTCAATAAATTGGGGTGTCACACCAAAGGACAACAAAACTTTTACAGTAATAAAAGAAAAAAAATATTAAAGTAAATTATACTTTATACTTTGCACTCATGGAAATCTGTTTAGGGTAAGAATGTGTGGAATATGACATCTTTAAGAGCTTGCATGCTTAAGATTTATTTATTTTTTAAAATGTTTTTTACGTTTTTAAGTTACAGACAAAAACATTCTCCAAATGACCCCCATTCACACAGATCAACAAAAACTACAGAAAATCACTGTATTATGCCAGACCAGTAGATGGCGATGTTACTTTCCTATGAAACACCACTTTAAATCCTGTAGTCCTAATAGTATCATTTTCAAAAAAGTTCACTTTAAAACATATTTCCAAGCCTCCAAAATACCACTGTTGTGTAGTGAACATCCAAATTCATGCAAACCTAATACTTTCCCCTAACTATATTTAAAACACCTCAATTGATGTGTTTCTTCTGCTAGCCGCAACACTAACTGAACTTCACTGTGAGCATTTCCAAGTTGATGACACATCAGCGCGTGTGCGTTTCACCTGTGCTTTTAAGGAGATGGAATGGAAGGAGAAAGTCAGGCAAGGACAGAAACACACTTTGACCTCATCTCAAATCAAAAAGAGATGTGTAGAGCGAGTCTCACATGCTCTCTCAGACATTCAGTGAGTGATAGCCAGGCCATTCAGTGACAAGCTGTTTAATCAATGCCTTTTAAAGCGCTGCCACCTCATCACTTACAAAGCAGGAGACCACGCGAGTCAAGAGCGCCACGAGGACTCAAGGACTCCGATTGTTTTAAGCGCCGATGCCACTTGACCACATCCTCCACAACCAGAAAAACCTAGAATTAACTTGTGGCATGACGAAATTGTCACAAAATGGATGTCAAGGTGATTTCAGATTTCCTCTCGCTGCACTGCAAAACACTTTACTTTAACATTCAACTACTGCACATGCATGCTGTTACAGATTTGCACATTATTCTTTCTCTGCTGGATTTGGCACAACAGTTTTTAACATTTACACATTTATGTATATAAAACCTTCTTTATTATTATTATTTTATTTAATAGTTTATACTTGTGTTTTTGCATACCTATTTTGTTAAATAAGTATTTTATATTTTAAAGAAACATACATTAAACCTTATTGGCATTCAGTGTGGACAGCAAAGTAAGAATTCCATTGTACAGGGAGCCTGACAACACTTTGAATCTTGAAAAAGAGCCATCTAAATAGGAGAAATAAATGAATGATTTAGAAAGATACAGACTAGAAACAAGTCAAATGATCTGCCAGTGCAGTAAAATAATTATGATTTCTTGAAATAAGAAAACTTACATAGGCTTTTGCTAACAAATGGTCCATTAGTGAATGTATTTACTTACATGAACAAACAATTAGTAATATACTTACTACACTATTTATTAATCTTTGTTAACGTTAAGTTAAATAATGTTTGTTCATTTTAACTCTCTGTGCATTAACTGATGTTAACAAGCGCAACTTTAGATTTTAATAATGCATTAGTAAATGTTGAACTATGATTAATAAATGCTTTACAAGATTATTCATACTTAGTTCATGTTAGTAATACATTAAATAATGGACCATTATGCTAAAGTATTACTGAAATGTCTTAAAATAAGCTTTATAACAATTCCAAGCAGTGTAGTCTAATTATCTTAAAACTCTATATTTACTATCTTAAATATGTAATCATCACACTAAAACAAACAGGCAATTCATATTTTCTTATAATAAAAAATCATCATATTTTTTAATAATTAATTAATAAAAAAGTTTCGATTTTAAATTTTGACTTTAAAACACTATGAATGATTGAAAACCTCAGCAGAAATTATTATTCTTATTGGCTGTTGTCATTTTCCTCTGTTGTCTGCCAGCATTACTATTTATTTTAGATCTAGATCCAGCACCTACTGGAGAGGTGGGGTTGGTAAAGGCCTCATCTGATTGGTCAAATTTGCTTAAACAACCCATGAATGTGGCACACAATTTACATAAAATAAATTTATTTATTGCACTTGGCTGCGTTATGGATATTGCATATACTATTATTGCGATAACTATAATTTTTCGATATATTGTGCTGCCCTACTTGACAGTAGTTACACAATGCAAAATTATGACTTGTTGTTTCTCAAAACACAGAAGCTTACTGCAACACAACAATGTATTTTGTCACTAAAGAACAATTCTAAGTGTGATACACTCTCAGAAACAAAGGTACAAAATCTGTTACTGGGGTGGTACCTTTTCAGAAGATACACTTTTGTATCGTACAGGTGGGCATTAGTACCTTTAGGGTACAGTTTTGTACCTTTAAGGTTCACTTTTGTACCTTTTAAGGTACTGTGAGGTACTCATTTGTACTGTTTAGGTACTAATATATACCTTTAAGGACCTGTTAGGAACAAAAATTATGTATCTTTTAAAAAGGTACCGTTCCAGTGACAGATTTTGTACCTTTGTTTCTGAGAGTGAATATTTTTTAAATGTTCAAACTTAAATTAATTTACTACAGCTAAAATAAATTCTTAAAAATACAAGACTGGTCTTAAATTATGATTGTAATTAAGTTAAATCCGTAGGTCAAATACCTAACTTTAAGCTTTACTAAAGTAAAAAACATTCATATTTTTTAAATAATCAGAATAATCTTACACAATCTGATCTTGCATATAGTATTGCATTCTTAAAACAAGATTCTTTGGCAAGAAATAAGATTATAATTCTTGACTAGATAAGAAGTTTTTGCAGTTTGGCTGTGACCTTGAGGGCAAGTCACCTTGCGAGAAGGTGAAGCAAATATCAGCCAGGTTCTTATGGCGGTCCGCTGAGACTGAGCCCTCAATAACTGCCTGCCTTAGGGAAAAGAAGTGGCAATTAACATACTTGTCAGTTATCTTATTCATGCGAGGAACCCAATTATACACATACGACTCCAAACTAGGCCACAGATTCAGACTCGAGTGTTCCTGTAAACAGTCCTAAATATCTTAATAACATCATCCAGCATTAGTGGATTAGTTCATAATTCATGACTTATGAAAGCATTTCAGGATACTTGACAGTGCACTAGCATCCCTATGATTGCTCATTCAATTGTAAATGGTCAGGATCTTGAATAAATTCATAACCTTAAGTATTCAACTTTGATTTGTAAGGCGTCCTGCACCATCTGTGCTACTGACAAGAGAGATACTTCATCACAGTGTGGCTTGTTGAGAATATTACTAAATAACTAAACCACACACAATACAATAAGATGCCACACACAGCCAAAAGAAAATAAAAATGATTAAAGAATTAAACTCATTCATTCATTTTCCTTCACCTTAGTCTCTATTTCAGATGTCGCCACTGTGGACTGAACCGCCAACTATTCCGGCATATGTTTAACACAGCGGATGCCCTTCCAGCTGCAACCCAGTACAGGGAAACACCCATACACACTCATTCTCTCTCACACACACACACACACTCATACACTCCATCCAATTTAGTTCATCCAATTCACTTATAGCGCATGTCTTTGGACTGTGGGGGAAACCAGAGCACTCGGAGGAAACCCATGCGAACATAGGGAGATTATGCAAACTCCACACAGAAACGCCAACTGGCCCAGCCGGTACTCAAACCAGCAACCTTCTTGCTGTGAGGCGACAGTGCTAACCATTGAGCCACCATGCCGCCACAAGAATTAAACTACTCATCATAACAACATAACACCACCATGTTTTGTTAAAGGGATAGTTCACCCAAAAATGGCGATTCTGCCATCATTTACTGACCCTTGTTTCAAAACTGTATGAGTTTCTTTCTTTTGCCACACAAAAGAAGATGTTTTGAAAAATGTTAAAAACCTGTAACCATTGACATCCATAGTATTTATTTTTCCATCTATGGAAGTCAATGGTTACAGGATTTCAGCTTTCTTTAAAAAATCTTTTGTGTTCAACAGAAGAAAAAAACTCATAAAAGTTTGGAACCACTTGAGGTTGAGTAAATCATGAGTAAATTTTAATTGTGGGTGAACTATGCCTTTAACAACACAGTAAACACACATATAACACTCAAGTGACTACACTGTAACACCCTAGAAAGTATACAGAATTCTAGTTAAGCACTCAAAATACTTTATAGCAACATGGTTAAAAAAACACTCAGAACAAGCCAGTGACACATTAGCATGCTAAATATGCTAAAACCAGACTCGCAAGCACTCACATTTTCTTTGGAAAAATGTAATTTGTTAAAGCTCTTATCCATGTTGACGGTCCCTATGGTATGCGATTGTCTTAAAAGGAATCATAATTGTCTGCTGTAAGTACAATAATGTACATTAACCACAATGCACTTGTATCCTCCCACGTCCACGTCTCTTGCACATTAACCACCGTTCAGTCTTGTGTTTGCTCTATACATCTCTGTAACTTCATAGCAATATAGTAAAAGCACTCAGAAGAACCCCCTAGCAACGTGTGAAAAAGACTCTGGAAACTGGCAACTTGAAAGCAATAAAAACTCTTATATCATCCTAGAAACTGCATACCAACATACTGTACATCAACAAACATCCTGGCAACTGATCAGCCAAGTTCAATTCAATTCAGCCTAATAACTGTAAATGTACTGTAAAATGAATAGCACTGCTGTAAAATCACACAGTCGTCTACCCTGTCATTTTATTTATGTATTCTTTTTAATTCTGTCAAACTAACAAATGTGGAACATTAAATATACAGCAGAAACATTTCTAGATTTACAGTATATTGCTGTATTTCATTAATTTACACAATGTTAATACACATACAGTAAGTATTAACATCTACATTGTAACTGTAAATGTACATTGTAACTTCTTCCTGCAGGCAATACGGTCTCTCAATCAGGGACTGAAACACTTTTTTTGCACATTGCACATTGGTTCACTTATCAACATTGCACATCTGCACATACTTGCACTTTGAACACCCACTCATATAAGCCCACTCGGGCATTTATGCACATTTGCACACACCCCGGGCATACAGTATATTGTGTAGTTCTAGTGTATTCCATATAGGTGAGTGGGCTTGACAAACCACCTAGGATACACTCCCTCCTCCCTTATGCACCAGGCACTTTGTTCGAAACACTTCTATGTTTCTGGTTTTACAGATAGCTCTTTTATATATTTTTATACTTTGTGCTTTTCTTCTACAGCCAGAAAGTCTTTAAATATTTTATATTTGCTTTTATTTTCTATTGCATAACTTATATTTCACCATAGTTTAGATTCCATTGTTATTATTATTATTTTATTCTGTTGTTGTACTATTTGAAGATCACGAGTGGTTGTGTAAGCATTTGACTGCATATCATACTGTGTATGACTCTGTAGGTGACAAATAAAATTTGGAAAAAATTGAATTTGACTGTAGTATACTAAATAATAAATAAATAAACATAAGTAGTTGGTGATGAAAAAGTCATATGTTGAACCAAAGCTCATCACAAGCAATCTTTCCTCAAGCAGACATACTAATATATATAAAAAAAAATTATAACATTTTCTATAAAATCTTTTATTCTCATCTTTGTGTCATTCACACAATTACTAAACATTAGATGTAACATAAAACTCTAATGTAAATATCTGATGACAAAACAAACAAACAAAAACTATTTATTTTCATTATTTTTCAATATTATTTTATATGAAAGTGTCATGCAGGGAATTCACTTTACAGTTATTTGCTGTATATAGTGCAAAGAATTTTTATTGTAGCATTTTTACAGTTTTTTTACCTGTAAAACTTTTTTTTTTTTTTACCTTTTACCTTTTTGCATGCATGTATGTATGTATGTATGTATGTATGTATGTATGTATGTATGTATGTATTTATTTATTTATTTATTTTTTGCCTCGAACATAATACAGCATTTTGAACTTTTTTTTTTTTTTTTGCATACTTGCAAATGGAGATCATTGCCGCCTTGACTTGTCTGTATTCAAAACCACTCACGTACATTTTCTTCAGCAGAACACAACAGACTAGTTTCAGCGCAATTTGTTAAAGCCTTTTTTGTATGTTGCCAATCACTAAGGTATGTGATTGTCTCAAAGAGGAATCATAATTGTCTGCTTTAAGTACAATAACGTACATTAGCACAACGCACTTGTATCCTCCTATACAGACACGTTTTTTAAATGCACATTTAACACCCTTCAGTCTTGAATTCTCTCCATACATGAGTCTGAGTCATGTGTGGGGCATCTAAACCCTCAGATTTATTCTAGCACAGGGCTTTCTCTCTCATTACAAAGTGGCCAATTTGCTACTGCTCCCTCTTCAGTTTCAAACACCTCTCTTAGCCGGCGAATACACCTGAACGTCCCTGCCAGAACCAAACGCGGCACGGGTGAAAGAGACGCCGCTTATTGGACTGTCTTTGACCTTCGCTGGCTGTCTTAAATAAAGAAAATCATGGCGAGGCAATATCCGCCCATGCAATCCACTGATATATAAGCTGTGCATTTTATGAGCTCTGAGGATGAAATTCCAATTTCTAAAGGGCTGAAGAGGAAGAGAAAAACTATAGAGGCCGCAGTCAAAAAACGAAGGTAAATGTCATCATTAATCCCATAGGGGGACGGTCACACATTGTGGTGAAGATGGATGTGGAGCTCAGCCTGTGCCACCACCAAGTCAGCTGACAGCTGGATGACGGTGGGCGATATGTTGGCCCGTGACAGTCCCATAAGTGGAAAAGATGATCTGGAAGAAGTTTTCTGACCCCCTCTGGCCTCCCCAGGGCAGCTGTGATAGATAAACAGCATTAGGAGAAGAGGAACTGAAACAGACGGAGAGAGAAAGAGATACTACAGCTGCTCTGGATAACAGATTCATCAGGAACCGGCTCTATCTCTCTTCCTCAGCCTCTGAAACTGCCTGGCTTCTTATTTTGCTCCCACTCAAGTTACTCGAATTGGTTTGCCGGCATTAGGAGACTTAACGCAACTGACGCAAATGCATGCAGATGTGTTTCTGTACGATTCTGTAGACATCCTTGCTTTAAATCCAGCTCGCACTCACAAGGTATACTGTAATGTTTATCCAAGCAATGCGGAAATTTCATTCAGCATACCGTGTTTTGCAAAAGCAAGGTGGCAGGGAGGTGATATAATGTTGATATTTATACACTGGAGCTGAAAAGCTGAGGTTTCAATTTTGAATCAAATTTAAACCCACGGAGGGAAGTGAATGATGTAATTTTAACTGAAGAGACCTCTTTTTTTTTTTACATTTGCATTTATTTAAATGTGCGCAATAAGGAAATACAGAAGGCAATGATTCATATGTTGTTTGGAACTTTCTGTTAACAAAAGAATCATTCAAAAATGTATGCAGATTTCTAAATAAATAAATAAATACATACATAAAGGAAGGACTGTAATAACTGCAGCTGAATATTTATTTATTTATTCAATAATTAATTCATTCATTGATTTATAAAGGATTGCATATATTGTAAACAATACTTGAATGCTTGTCTGGGAGGTTTTTAATGTGATGTAGTTGGAAATGGTTAAATAAAAAAATAAAAAAATAAATAAATAAATAAATGGTTGTAGGAAAAGCAGCCAAATGGACGAATGCACCAGGGGCCGCTGTGTATGCTTTTTGAGATCTCAAATTTCTCTCACAAGTGCCATTCACGCCTGCTGTTCTCACGTAAATCCACCAGAGGCAGCTGTCGACTGAATGACTGATTGACTGACTGATCGATCGACTGACCCACCCTCCTCCTTCCCAAAACCCAACCAATAGTGTTTTCAAAAGCACCGATTGACCCACCCACCCACTTCCCTAAACCCAACCAACACTTTTAAAAAGCAATCCAGAAAAAGAAAAGCCCTCACCTGATTTTTACCACATTTTCAGATTTTACCACATTCTCACCCTGTTATTTACTTGTTTATTTTATTTTTTGGGTTTGGGTTTGGGTTTTTTGGGACCTGTCGTCATGGTCAACTCCTCTCTGCGTCTCAAGTCCGCCGACGTACACGGTGAGCTACTGGACAAACTGGTAACAGCAGGAAAGACATCCATACGGAGATAAGTGGTCAGCTGGTAAGTGTAAAAAAGGAACAACGTCCTACCGCCCCGTAGCGTTCGTTTTAAAAACAAAATGCAGCCATACGTACTTCTGGCTACATAATTCGTGATCTCCAGAAATGAATATAGGGCTACATTTTCAGAATGAGCCTATGTTGCAACTAACTAACTAACTAACTAACTAACTAACTAACTAACTAACTAACTAACTAACTAACTAACTAACTAACTAACTAACTAATCTATCTATCTTTGCCATTGCATTTTTTAAAAAGGTTTCAAAATACAGTATGTATATAGTATATGTGTATTTGTTTTTCTAAGAAACTTGCACAATTCTGAAAATAACTTCATTCTAAGAATCTAAAGAACCTTTTTATCCACAACAAAGAACCTTTAGTGCATTAATGGTTAATGGCTGCTTTTCCCACAACCATTTTTTTTTTACCCTGGACATAACCATTTCCAAGTACTGCACACTAAAATACCTATCAGCCAAGCATTCCCTCGTTCCACTGCTTGGCTATTTACAGTACACACCATTTCCATCTACAGTACTACAGCTTCGTAATAATCCAAAACTTTTCCTCTTCCATCTTCCTTTCTAAAAAAAAAAAAAAAACCATGCAATCACCGTCCGCAAAGTTAACACTCCAACCCTAAATTACACATCACTACCTTCCAAGTCAATACTCCACAACCATGAAGAATGAAACCATCAAGGTGCCATTTAATTACAGGCTGCTAAAGGCAGAGAGAGGGAGAGAGATGCAGAGAAAACGGCCAGTAATCGCTCCTAATGTAATGACCACCTTAGACACACCGGTCTAAAAAAGAATCAACTTTTATTGAAATTTATGTGAGTCTTTACCAGCCGACGCATGAGAAATAGGAAGTCTTGCGTTTGCTGCTGGCCTTGTTGCTCAAACAGCAAACAGGTCAATAAGCCATCATTACTTCTCTTCACAGCCGGGTGGCCGCAAATCGACTGCCCGCAGGTCCATTTGAGGGATTACGGAGAGGGGCTAATGCCATTTTGGAAGATGAGACTGCACAGCTCATCTTTTCCTCTGTGCTAAAACAGCAAAAGTGAATGGTGGATGCTGAATGGAGCCGCGTTTTGTGCTGTGTTTCGGCAGGTGACAGCCGTAATCCTGTCGCCCAGGGCCAGCGATGGAGCGCTGCGGGCGAGGGATATTCATTTGGATCAGCATCCCCCAAAAATAATCTTTTTCTGCATGCGGCCACCGAGAAAAGAGATACTCGTGGAGATTATGCGAGTGATACCCATGATCCTCGGTGACTCAGGATAATAATATAATGTTTGGCCTCAGGGGCTGCTTTGGCTCAGCATCGCTCCTGTGATCATTCACTCTCAAACATCCGCAATGTTCATTATTTAGCCGGGGATTCTTGGAGAATTTTTTTTTTATCTCTCTCTCTTTTTCGTTGTCAATATAGTTTGTCATTTGTAAAGGATGGAAGATGGGTTACATCACAACTGTATGTTGTAAGATGAACTAAATTCGAAAAATGTGAATTGTCACATCCAAATATGTAAGATATTTATTCTGCAGAACACAAAAGAAGATTTTCTTATTTATTTTTGTACAGTGAAAATCAATAGGGTCCAAAGCAATTCTAGACTCCACTGACATTCAATGTATGAAGAACCAAAAACAAAACAAGAATATTAGTTCCACATTTCAGCCAAATGATTGCTGCTAATGTAAATAATAATAATAATAATAATAATAATAATAATAATAATAATAATAA
>CAIGQV010018202.1:10659542-10670343 GCA_903798115.1 Danio jaintianensis
AATAATAATAATAATAATAATAATAATAATAATAATAATAATAATAATAAAAAGATAATAATAATATTAATTATAATAAGAGAATATAAAATACAAAACATTGGAAAAAAAATAGTTCTGTTTCAAATTTTTGCTGATAATGTAAACAATAAAAAGTCAACAAACAACATTTTGTTTCAGTCATTAATTAAATGAACTAATTCAAAAATGAAAAAGAGAAAAATTTGAGCTTCTCTGTGACTCAATAATATGATGTTTGGCCACTTGCAGGCTCTGCTTTGGCTCAGCGCTGCTCTTGTGATCATTCACTCTCAAACATCCACAATGTTCATTATTTAGCTGTCCTTCTTGGGTATTTTTTTTTCTTGCTTGCCCAGTCCAAGTCAATAATTTTTTGTCATTTGTAAAGGCTAGAGGATGAGTTACATCACAGTATACCAGATGAAACAGTAGTACAAGTCTTTCCTGAAGAATCAGGTTTTGTACAAAGTTGCTGATTCAACTAATTGTCGCAAGTTTAGGTCAAACATTTTTTAATTGTGCTTTCATTCGTGTTATGTCAAATCTATATAATGTTTATTCTGCAGAATACAAAAGAAGTTTTTCGAAAGAAACCTTATTATATTTGTTTGTTTGTTTGTACAATGAAAATCAAAGGAATCCAAATCAACACTTGTCAAGATTGACTTTCATTGTACAAGTTTCAAATCCACTAGATGGCACTGTCTATATTTTTGAAAACCTGAAAATTTGTTTCTTAGGGTATGTTTTGTTGTACATTTCAGATACATGTGTTTCTTGTACATGTCCATGAGAAGGCAGGGCTTGTCTTACAAATCACTTAGCGAACCACTGACCTAAACCCTTTCCTAAAATCAACCATCAGTGTTTTCAAAACAAAATGTAAGAGAAAAGTATATTGCGGTCACATAGTTTTTTTTACCTTGATTTCACACTGTTTTTATATATTTTGTGGAGCTGGGCTTCACCAGACTCAAACCTGAGTGCTCTGTATTACAAGTACAACACTCTACAAGGTGAGCTACTGAGTAAACTGATCACACCAAAACAATTGTACATATAGAGTTAGACAGGTGAGGTAAATGTATTTAATTATAAATCATATGCACCGTTAAGTTGTTTTGTGGTAATTATTTGGTGTTGTACAAAAACCTGCACAATAATGATCCTTTATTCATCAAAATAATATTGCCCTGTAAATATCATTAGTGTGAAAAGGAACAAAAGTTGTTGGCGTTATACTGCCCCCTAGTGTTCATTTAACCTAGAACTCCAGTCAAACATTTATTGAAATACGTTTTTGTGGTTTCTAGTGCATGTAAAATGTATAGCTGAAGCACACACAGTAAACCTAAATATTACCTCCACATTTCATTGAAATTACTGCTCATAACATAAAAAATAAAAACAATGTGCTTGGTCCGGGTTCAAATCTGCCCTGCAACCTCTTCAGGATTCCTTGTCCCTCCACAATCTCTTCACCCACCATTTTCAAGGACATTTTATCACCCAGCCAGCACAGATCCTCAGCTATTCACACCTTCCTTTCTAAGGAAATACTGCTGCATGCATGCATGAAGGTGAAGTGTAAAGTGAAGACCAAAAAAAAAAAAGAGGGTGAAACGTGCAAATATTTAATTCACGAGTGAATCCCAAAAGGGCCGGGAGGGAAAATAATGTCAGTCGGTACATCTGTAATCCCACAGCGGGTCCCCGGGGTGGAGGAGGCTCCTCTGATATACTGTTATGATTTTATTATCACTTTTAGGCCTGCATTAGGTGTTAGCAGGCTGCTGGGGATTAATGTGGCTCCTGTGATGAGGCCTCATCCCTGAGGTTTGATGGTTTTGTGGCAAGGCGTGATGGATGGCTTGCGCCGATGGCTCCGTGACACGCTGCACACCGCTGATGTATTGTAAAATGAGACAGACACACAAAAGCTGCACGCCGCCACCGGCAGCCCCGGGTCGGCCGCCCTCCGCTCGACTGAATGGGTTATGCCGCTCCACGGATCCATCCATCCATCTTCAGTGACTGCGCTGCTATGAAATGGCATTTATGGGGCCAGATTTCCGACACCGCTCGGGTCTGCTACAGCACGGCAAATGGCAAATTTCCAGATGAAGTGCCAATGAAATGAAAGGAAAATAACACTCGCTTGTCTTGACCGACAAGTGTTTTAAATTTCAAAAATGCCCCATGGGTCGCATGGGTGATGCTCAAGATTTAACACCGAAAAATAAGTTAAAGTTTCCTGAGCTTGTCCACTTTCGACCACTTCCAGACGCAATTGAGAATGCATTAGACACGATTGCTTTCATAGTGTAGCTGCTCTTGGGCTCAAATGCATTCAAACAGGCACAAAATAGCACCTACTCTACACTTACTGACTAAACACATGAATGTTAGGCGAGAAATAGCACCAAAACAAGGCATCCACTGTAGTTGCATTGTACCAAAACAAATAGGGGATAATTAATTCTTGGGGTATTGGCTCGGTGGCTATTTCTTATGACCCTATATGGGTCCCAATGACTATCCAGTGTTTATCCATAAGCACACTATAAAAAAAAATCCATAAAATCTACGGCAAGCTGTGGTTGCCAGAATTGTATCATTAAAATACAGTACAAACCCTGAAATAATTTTCTAAATGTTACGATATAAACTACTTTATTTCATTGATTTATAATATTACACACCAGTGATTTAAAATACTAACATTACACATCATATACAGTATAAGTCAGAATTATAAGCTCTCCTGAATTCTTACCCCCCCCCCCATATTGCTTAAGAGGGCTAATAATATTGACCTTAAATGTTTAGTTTTTTTTATTAAAAACTGCTTATTGTAACCAAAATAAAACAAATAAGATTTTCTCCAGAAGAAAAAACATTATAGGAAATACTGTGAAAAATTAATTGCTCTGTTAAACATAATTTGGGAAATATTTGAAAAGGAAAAAAATATATATATCACAAGAGGGCTAATAATTTTGACTTCAACTGTATATTAAGGAAATGTACTGTTAACCAGGTTACAGATTTTTATTGTAGCATTATTACAGTTTTTTACCGTTGAAAATCAACCCAGGCTCATTTTGAAAACGTACTGCTATATACATTTTTGGAGAGTGCCAAATATGTCCCAGGAGGTACGTTTTTTTTGCTGCAGTTTTTGTTTTCGTGAATCCACCAGAGGCCGCTGTCTCTATCTGTCTCTGTCGCTGCAACTATCTCTCTCGAGTGCTATTCGCGCCTGCTGTTCTTGTGTAAATCCACCAGAGGCCGCTGTCGACTGACTAACTGACGGACTGACCGATCGACTGACCCAACCCCCTCCTTCCCTAAACCCAACCAATAGTGTTTTTAAAAGCACCGATTGACCCGCCCACCCACTTCCCTAAACCCAACCGACAGTTTTAAATAGCAATCCAGAAAAAGAAAAGCCCTCACCTAATTTTTACCATGCTTTCAGATTTTACCACATTCTCACCCTGTTATTTACTTGTTTATTTTGTTTTTTATCTTCTGTTTTTGTCTTACCCACTTTCTGGAACCGGTCTCGAAACCCGTCGTCATGGTCACATCTTCTCTGCGTCTCAAGTCAGCTGACGCACATGGCGAGCTAACTGGACAAACTGGTAACAGCGGGAAAGCCTCCCACACGGAGGTAAGCGGTCAGCTGGTAAGCGAGAAAAGGAACGGCGTCATACCACCCTGTAGCGTTCCTTTTAAAGACGAAATGCAGCCATACGTACTTCTGGCTACATAATTAGCGATCTCCAGAAATGTATATAGGGCTACGTTTTCAGAATGAGCCTATGTTGGTTGAAATTACAGTCATTTTTTACAGTGCACTTTTTCCTTAAAATCAGCAACATATTGATCCATCATCATCATCCTTTTTCAGAATATTACACAACCTAAGCATTTTATACTGTAATGCTTTACTTTTTACAACATAATGAACTACAACTGACCCCATTATGGCCATGTAGAAGTATTTTAGGGGAGAATATTAAGATAAAAATCAATATAACTCCAGCATTTTTCCATTACGACTGCATCTCAGGAATTGATTTTGAATAATTCTGCATCAGTTATTCCTTACATTCAGACATGCATGCTTTCAGAATTCTAGACCTACTTTTTTACGGCTGAATAATACATTGAAAATCAAGCTTTACTGCTATTTTCTGCATCATCTCAAAGGCTCAGTGTCGGTCGCAAGTCGCTCTTCGTGTTCCTGAGGAAAATGCGCCACTACTATCAGCGCACATTCGCAATCATTAAAAGGCATAATTTAACAGTGTGACGATGTTGCTTTTATTAGCGCATGGAAGCAGATGGCAGAGAGCGTTTCATCCTGTTGCGCTCTCTCTTTCTCCTTCTCTCTCCTTCTCTGTTGTAGTTTTCAAAAAAGAGGGAAGGATGGAGGGAGGATTAAAGAAAATACCAGGAGAGCGGTGTCATTGTAGCTTTGCCTGTGGATCATATAATGTGGAATTACTGCCACAATATGCAGCTTTCTCTGAGGAATTTTAGAATGATAACCAGACTTATGATATAACCCAATTTGAATGCGGGAAAAGTAGCTGAGAAAGTAGAGAGAGAGGCGGAAAAAAATGCTACTTAGGATGCTGAGTAGAAATCCAATTCAAAGGTGATTATTTTTATATTAACTATTGTATCTCTGAGGGAAAATAATGCTAACTAAATTATTGAACTGGACTAAATACAGGGTAGCTGCACGTTTTTAAAAGTCAAATTCAAGACTTTTGAAGACCTTTTTAAGAGCTGAAGAAATAATAATGAGGTAACACTTCAGTTTAAGCAATTCACACCATTATTACCTGCCTATTATTAAGATATTAACTGTTTATTAGCACTTTTAAAGTATGATCTCATTTTGCATTCCTAATCCTACCAAATACCTTAACCCAACTACTACTTTAACTATTAATAAGCTCTTAATTAATAATTTATTGAGCTCAAAGTCTTAGTTAATGATTAATGGTGTGAATTTTACATTCAAATAAAGTGTGACCAAAAAATGATAGATTTCCAATGCCTACAAAAAATGATATCTCATTATTTTCTAAGATTTAGTTGATAAGTGATTGTTTTTTATGTTGGTACTGTGACTGGTTTAGGACTGTTGTGAACAGTCGAAATGCATTCATATTATTCACATTTTTATTTACTCATCAATATACATATGCATAACTTTTTTATGTCAAACCTTCAAAGTGAATTCAATTTAGAATAGCAATACAATATGTGACTATTACCAAATGGTCAACACAATCCCTCTGTGCAGTACAGTTGACCCAAAAGCAGCATTATTTACAATGCACTAAGAATTAATGGTGGTAGGTACACTTAACCATTTTCTACGGAGATGCAGGTAACAAACTGAGAAAACGCCATCAATTTGAAAACACACAAACACAACAATTCTTACTACTATAAACACGTAAATACAAAAATGCAATATGTGCAGACGACAACGGAAATGTGTTGGGGGACAGCAAAAAGAGAGTCAGCGGTAGAGTCAGCGGTATTGTCGCTAACATTTAATTGAATGTTAATAGTGCAATTTGTTAAGGCTAAAAATATACAAAGAGCAAGGAACCATACAGCTAGAATGGTAAAACGCAAAAAACTAAACAAAAAAACTAACCTCTGCAGATCTTTAACAACACCGCTCACTCTAAACAGGAAGTAGCTGGGTTTGTCACTTTTTTGGGGTCCCCCGACACATTTCTGTTGTGGTCTGCACTATTTATCTGCACCATTTTTCTCCATTGTTTATCTATTTGTATGTGTTTTCTTAATTGAATTTAAAAAATAAAAATTGCATTTGAGCTCTCTTGGCCACTGTCATTTTTCATCTATTTCTCTTTTTTTCTATGCTAAAGACTAGTAAATGCTACAAACTATCATATGAGCAAACAGATCCCCAAAGAAATTTAAATGAAAACAATATTACGCTAATTAGTTTGAATTCTCTAAAATGCAGATATGTTTAAATCAAAGTAACAGCTAAAACTTAAGACCTCTTATTTTAAAAATAAAACTTTAAAAATTGTGATGACCTTAAACTGTTAGTTATAGATGCTTAAGTAAAGAGAAAGAAGTTGTGTTCAATGTTATGTTCAATGTTGTGTTTCATATACAAACATGTGAAATCAGTATTGTAATAACCTAGAAAAAATATGCCATGTCTCATGAGTTTATATTTCAAATTTGATGAAGATAGCATGCAAAATGTGATTTCTGCAAAACATTTTCTGAGACTATATCCGTGTCCTTCTCTCCCTCACCGTCAGAGGCACTTTCTCAAAAATTACCTTCCCAAACTAAAACAGTAACAGTTGCTGAATAATTTGATCTATATTCTTAGTTTAGGTATCTTTGGAGAGAAGACACTTTAGGCTTTACTGTCCATCCATGTTTAAAATGAAAAAAATGTTATAGATGCTTAAGTAATGTAAAAAAAATAATTGCACTGCACTAAAAAATTTATTATTTCTTAAACAAATATATAAAATTAGTCATAGGTCCTATATAAAAAAGTAACAGGTCACAAAATAACATATTTTGAAGAAAGCTCGAAACCTGTAGTCACTGACTTCCATGGTATTAGTTTTCATATTATGGAAGTCAATGGTTACAAGTATTCGGCTTTCTTCAAAATAACTTCTTTTGTGTTCAACAGAATAAAAAAAACCCTCATAAAGACATGGAACCACTTGAGGATGAGTAAATAGTGAGTAAACTTTCATTTCTTTCATCTCTTTAAATGTCCAAAAATCCAATACAATACATTTTAAGACTTTTTAAGGATTCACAGAAACCCTGGAATAACAATAAACCAGACCAAAATATATATACTCATTAAAATATATCTACATTTTATACTTTGTGCTTGCTTTAACTTGGCACAGCACAGCAACTGGCAAGTCTAGCCTAGCATGACATGAAGCTTAGCTGTAATATTTGCCAAAGAAATGCAGTCGGTTATGGTAGAGAGTGTTATTTACGATAGCTGTTCAGCGTGAAATACATCAGTATATGTACTCTCTCCTGCAAATACAGCACATGAGAAAACTTCATATCACGTTTACCGACACTGCTGGCTGAACAAACTGGGATGTTTTTTCTAAATATGGCTTGAATGTGGGATGTTTCTGCATCTTTCAGCTGGATTTACTTTTTGGATGCCGGCACCCCAAATACACACATTTTGATAAAACATCCATGGACCCATATGGAAATATTTTAAGGCACTGGTTTCAGGGTAGATATGGCAGAATAAGAGTCCAACTTGACGTACACACATCTTAAAGAATGGCATAAATCATTGCTGGTCTCAAACTTATTTTTACCCTATTCAGACCATTTTAAGAAATACGGTGGTATTACTTTCCTATAACAATTTATAGACATGATCATACTATTTTCAACTGTCACTGTAAGATTAATGGGGGGGGGGGAATAAAAGGGAATGATATTTATTTGTGTATCTATCTATTTATAATGAGGAGAAATTGACAGTTTGAGTTTATTACATTTTACAAAGTAATTTTTTGCAGAACCATAATTTTGTAACCTATTTTTTGGGAGGGAATTTTAGACATATAAAGTTTCACAAACAGGGCTTAACTTAAGCCAGGACTAGGTTTAAATTAAATTAGTACTTAATCATTATTTAAGCAGCTTTTATAAAAATACTTTAGAAAAAAAGCATATTACTCATGTCCAGCTTGAGACGAACCAATGGCAGTGACATTTTATGTCAATGCAAGTTATTTTCGGTTTAAACAGTGCAAACATGAAATTTAGTCTAGAACTAGCCTTAAACATATGGGTAAAACATATGCTGGAATAGTTGGCGGTTCATTCCGCTGTGTCGACCCCTGATAAATAAGGGACTAAGCTGAAGGAAGATTAATGAATGAATGAATGATACACACTGCTCTACTTAAAAATGTAAGTAAACCCATTGCAACTTGGAACTGTTAAGTTGATTTAGCTTAATTTTTGCAATTATGCACAGTTCATTTACTGAATAATTTTAAGGTAACAGATTTACTCTTTTTTTTTTAAAGTCAAATCAACTAACTGCTTTAAAAACAACAAGTGTAGTTACAGTACTGTTTTTAAACAGTAAAAATGTTAAACACTGTAAACACAATTTCTTCATGTTGTCCCAACACAAATTGATTACATTAACCTTATTGTTTTTACAAATTTAAGTGGATTAAACATAAAACAATTAAGTTGTCCCAAAAAAACTCAAGAATTGTGTTGATTCAGCTCATTTTAAACAAGTGGTTTGAACAAACAGCAAAAATCTTTTTCTTTTTTTTTTTGAGTGAAGTTAATACACACTAATCACTTTTTTACAGGGCAGCATTTAAAATCAGAAATGAAATCCCAAAACCAAAGCATCCATTACACAGAAGGACCGACGCAAAGCACTCGGATGAGTTATTATAATATGCGTTCTGTCAAAGCAATTAGATGTGACACAACATGACACGGGGCAGAAAATATGTACAACTCTTCGACCTCAGAAGAGAAAGTTTTAATTCTCAAATTCACACAAATTCCCCGTGAGGGTCACAGCCAGACAACATGATGAACTGCTGTAAAATTGAGCGTGCAGCGGTGTTTGCCCTTGAATAGACTCATGTTCATGACAGCTGATTAAGTTCAGATCACTTCCTTTCATACGCACCTCAGTCATCAAGTGTCTTTCAGAGCTGCACGATGCCAATCACCAGCAGACACGTTCTTATCTCACGCATAACAACCCTCAAATTGGCTTTAACACAAAGTGATCACACCGCCAGAAATCAGGACTGTGAGAACGTACCGTGTAAACTGTAGAAAAGAGGTAACACGTCGACTGTCATAAATGTAGCAAAACACATCTCTGATTAGGTTGTGTCAATGAGCGTTGGGTAAAGTTACTTTTAAAAGTAATATACAGCATTACTTTTTATAAAAAAGTAACAGTAGCATTTCGGTCTCACATTATATTTGGTGGCCTTAACTAATATGTACCTACACTTAAATAATATTTTTTTACAATGCACTTATTGTGTAAATACATATTTATGACTGATTAAATACCTTCACGTAATTACATCTGTAATTAATTTCTGTAATGTTAACCATTGACCAAATGTTAATCACTGTTGACCATTTCTTACAGCTTAACCCACACTTAAACCCACCCAAACCACCAAACCTGTCCCTAACCCTACCTGTATCCCACCAGAAGTGTTCTGCAATACATTATGAACACAGTAGGTGCATTGTATTTATTTTTTGATGCAAGTAGTAGTAGTAGTTATGGTCACCTAATATATAGTAGGACCACACTTTCTATGAAGCCCGTGTTCTTAATGCATAATAACTCTGTTTATAATTATTCATAATCAATAATAACAATTATATAAATGTATCCATAAAGATGCAAGAAAACCTATACTGTATTATAATGACAGTTATAGCTACATTTACAATAGTGTTATTACTACTCATTAGTGATGCATTCCATTTTCACTACATACAGGTACATGTTCATAACACAATCTACACTGATTTATAAGTATTCATTATTTAGTCATGATTGTATTTATAAAGATGCAGTCTGCAAAGTGTACAAAGACTCATTAAGTTGTGAAAGATTATGTGCATTTTAGTTGAACTGCATTTACATTGAATGAACTCTTATGTGATCAATTCTGTGTATGATGGAGGCGACTTGTGCCTCAACCCTTACAAACTGATAGGTGTGAATTAAATGACCCTTTTACAATAGGTGTGACCCTTTCACCACAAAATACTGTCTCACAGACAGTACTTTTGGTTAAGTTACTTGAAGACCGATGGGTTAACATCGATGCTGAGGAACTGTACTATTCATTGTCTTCAATAAAGTCTTCTCCCCGTAAGAACTTTGGTCAGCTTACTTATTTTATGTATTAGAGTCATCTAATACATTTGCGAGCCACCCAAGAACAGTTTAGCCAAATACAGCAAAATCTAACAATTAACATAGATTTTGTTCTGTCAAATAAGTGAATAGTTTTAAATTGTTGATAAAATGCTTATTATGTGTCATAATACAGTTTGATAGATCCAGTTACACAGATAGGATTAAGATTGTAATACATTACTTTTAAAAGTAACTTTGCCCAACACTGGTGTCAATAATGTACTGTGTAAGTAGACTTTAGTGTATGATTAACTGGGTCAATTAATTAAATCCAGTATTAGTTCATATACAGTACAAAAACATGCATAGATTTGTATGTCAGATACACTTAATGGTATTTAGATATTTTATATTGCTTATTTGAACCAGATGAGTATTTACTAAGTGAAAAATGTTACTCCGTTAAAGGAACAAGTATCAGTTCAAAAATAAACTTGAGTGAAAGTAAAAAGAGGTAAGTAATGTTTATATTCATTTTTAGACAACACAATATAAATGTTTTCACTTTAGAAGAGTTGAGAAATAATATTAAGAGGGGAAAAAACAGATTTTGTAATCCCAACAAATGGAAACATTATTCTGACCAGAATGGTCTAAATGTTCATATATATAAAAAAAAACATTTTTTTATGAAACTCAAAATTTTCAAATGGTCCCTAAATATTTATCCATCGCATAATGGGGCAAAACAAACAAACAAACAAACAAACAAACAAACAAACAAACAAACAAACAAACAAACAAACAAACAAACAAACA
>CAIGQV010018202.1:10670353-10688554 GCA_903798115.1 Danio jaintianensis
ACAAACAAACAAACAAACAAACAAACAAACAAACAAACAAACAAACATAAAAATTTTCCTCAAATAATGTGGTGAACTTTCAAAGCCTGAAATTTGTCTGATGTCAGCTTTATCGCATGTTTGAGGCTTGAAAACATCATTGGTTTTCACAAGCATGTATGATTAATTGCCCATTATGTACAGTACGTAATCTACAAGAAAATGCACAAATGTTTAAAAGCATTAAAGGCTTTAATGCTTTTAAAAATTTTAAGACTTAAAGTGTATTATTTCACCATCCTTTATGATAAAAATGGTTACAGTGACATTTCTTCCAGGAGTGCAAAATGGAACGAGTTGACAGAAGTTGTTGATATTTTGAACAGAACAGCAGCACTTCTTCAGTCGTGTCTGCTGCAGTTTATCTGCAATCACAGGCCCACACTAACTGCAAAACTGTTCACGTTTTGACAAATATTCCTATTTTCGAGTTTGCTTCATATTTCTTTAAAGGTGCGGAACACATTCTGACAGCAAGATTGAAATCTATTCCTTGTATGTTTTTCAAAAAGGAGGTTGTAATATTTATCAAACTGATAAAAATCCATTGCTTTTAAGCCACCATAACAACATCTTTTATTTTGGAATGGAAGAACAGATCGCAACAGCTATATTTATTTATATATTAATTTATTTGGTTACCATATTTGTGATCCATGAAGTTGTGAGAGGCCTTGTAAACTTTGGAAAGGGCCATGATTACACTGTATGTACCTCTGTATAACTAAATAATGTAACAAGACAAACTTGCCCAGCAGTTTTTCAGTCCTCCTAGTGAGTAGGTTTTGTCCTCACCTGCATCAGATTTTGGAAGAACCAATACAAAATATCATAAATATTCTCTTCTGTATAGGGAGAGTGTCATAATTTGCCCTGTACACTTAAATGTGATTTACTTTTACACAATTCTCAGTCAGAATTACACACATAACTATAGAGAATTGGTAAATAACAAGTTGAATAAAAATGACACCATATTAAAAGACATTATTAAATATTAGTCTCTCAAATAAAACAAAAAAAGAAGAGAATTCTTGTAGCATATTTTATTTATTTACATCTAACTTACGTCCCAAAACAAATCAATTAAGTTAACTTAACAAATTTAAGTGGATTGAACATAAAACAATTAAGTTGTCCCAAAAATCTCAAGAATTGTGTGGTTTCCGCTCATTTTAAATTAAAAGTAATTTGTAATTTCAGTTTTTGAGTGTACTGTATGCAAAAATTAAAGCTTTTTTCCATTTATTTTTCAGAAGTTTTTGCATATATTTTCCATTGCACTGTTCAAAGACAAAATACCTGTACTGTTTTGGTGTTGGCATTAAGTAAAGTGACTACTTTATTTTATTCTATTCTTTTGTGAAAATAAAATGTTAAAATAGGGGTCTTTTGTAGTTATTCAGCAAAACATTCATTCATTCATTCATTTTCTTTTCGGCTTAGTCCCTTTATTAATCTGGGGTCGCCACAGCGGAATGAACCGCCAACTTATCCAGCATATGTTTCATGCAGCGGATGCCCTTCCAGCTGCAACTCATCACTGGGAACCATCCACACACACACCCATTCACACTCATACTCGTACTCTACGGCCAATTTAGATTACCCAATTCACCTGTACCGCATGTCTTTGGACTTGTGGGGGAAACCGGAGCACCCGGAGGAAACCCACGCGAACACGGGAGAACATGCAAACTCCACACAGAAATGCCAACTGACCCAGCCGAGGCTCGAACCAGCGACCTTCTTGCTGTGAGGCGAACGTGCTACCCACTGCGCCACCGTGTAGCCCTCAGCAAAACATATACATTCTTAACATAAAATAACAAACAATATCTATTTTTCTGACTTTAAAAACTTTAAACTTTAAAAACTCATTGCTGACATATCGGAAAAACCTAGTGCATTGAAGGTAGTGCCAAAGTCTAGAGCAGTGGTCACCAAACTCAGTCCTGGAGGGCCGGTGTCCCTGCAGGGTTTAGCTCCAACTTGCCTCAACACACCTGCCTGGAAGTTTCTAGTATACCTAGTAAGAGCTTGATTAGCGGTTTCAGGTGTGTTTGATTAGGGTTGGAGCTAAAATCTGCAGGACACCGGCCCTCCAGGACCGAGTTTGGTGACCCCTGGTCTAGAGATTTAAAATGACATTTAATTAGTGTTTTGGAGCTGAAATGTGATCCTGTGATAGTCTTTTACTTTGGCATTAAATTCATCTTCTTCTAAATTTGATTGCACAAGAATTTGGTGTTATATAAATTATAAATTGGGTGTCTTCTGTAAACCACTGTAGGAATGTATGATAAATGTCATTATTTTTATTCAGAAAAACATTGTTTTCAACATATTTGATTTGCAACATATATTATATTAACATTCTAATATTAAATTGGAATTGAAATTAGCAGAAATTAGCCTTCTGTAAATCATAGTAAAAATGTATTATAGTCACTATTTTTTATTCAGAAAAAACTTTACAAATTGATAAAAACTCATCCCTTTTAAGCCACCATAACAAAATCTTTTATTTTGGAATGGAGGAACAGATCGCAACAGCTATATGTATTTATATAAATGCCAATAAATCTAACAAATATTACATTAACATTCTAACATTAAATTGGAATTGAAATTAGTGGACGTCTTCTGTAAATCATAGTAAAATTATTAAAATTATTAATACTATATGTATTATAGTCATTGTTTTTATTCAGAAAAAAAGTTAGTTTTCCTTATCATTCAAACCTCAACATAAATGACAACAAATTGAATATACATCACATTAACCTTCTAATATTAAATTACATAAACGAAACTCAGCCTATGTCCATTACTTTCAGTTGAATTTTTGAACAGTTCCCTCAACGCTCAGATGTAAATATGTAGTGCACTGTGAAGTAGGCACACTGTGCGTTCGAGGGCTCTAAGAATCAGAGTGTCGAGTTCAAACTTTGCTGTTTTCTTAAATCCCCAAAACGCTCTGAAGCCACCCCAGAGGGATCAATTAAAACCCATGATGCATAATCTGTCACACGCACACACTCGCTCTAATGTGAGATATTCATGAAGAAAGAGACACAGAGTGGGCTGAGGGAAGCAAAAGAAGACGAGACGAACTTCCTCTGTCACTGCTCTCAATGGGACCCTGGCAAAGCGGCACCTCCACGGAATGCAAAGTAGGAGAAAAACAAGCTCGAGAATTTTAAACAACAAACTCTATCCTCATAATGACATCCTGTATTTACATATCATAGCGGGCTTTTCATCCCTATTAACGCATGAAAGTGTGTAAATATAGAGCCCTGCGTACCGGGATTGTTATAAAGATCTTTTTTGTGTGTGTGTGGTGATTTTGGCCACTAATATAAAAGTGTATTTGCATACATGGGATTTTTCAGTTGAGCAATGCTAGCAGGCACACTTAAAGGGACAGATCACCCAGATAATTTTCTGTTAGTTCACTGTAAAAAATGCTGGGTTCCATGCAATCGATTTGTGTTGAGACTACATTAAGGAATTAGGTTAACTTATTAGTTTTTACAAATTTAAGTGAATTAAATATAGAATTAAATTGTCACCCCAAAAAAACTCAGGCTAGGTGTAGACTACCAGTTATAAGTTTGTTATCTGTAATTTTTATTTATTTATTTATTGATTGATTGATTTATTTAATGTTTTTTAGCATATTCTGTGCATATAGGCTGCATTATTTTAATTTAAAATACATAAATAATAATTAATATAATAATAATAAAAATGTAGCAATAAAATAATTATAATAATAATAATGTACAATTTGTACAAAAATATTATTTTTTAATATAACTGTTTTCATATTGAATGAAGTTTGACATGTAACTTATTCATTTGACATGAAAGATAATGTGACTGATCATGTGAGGACTATAGAGCAATGATGCTGAAAATTCAGATTTTTAAAATGTATTTATTTATTTATTATTTTTTTAACAAGCATGTTTTGAAGTCACTGTAATGTTAAAAATAGTTAAAATAAATAAACAATAAACAGACAAACAAACAAACAAACAAACAAATAAATAAATAAATAAATAAATAAATAAATAAATAAATAAATAAATAAATAAATAAATAAATAAACAAGTTGTTTCGTTAATGGAAGCTTATTCATCAGGAACTAATTAAGTCATTCATTCATTCATTCATTCATTCATCAAACTGTTCAAAAACACATTCAAATAAATAATAAACAGACAAACAAACAAACAAACAAACAAACAAACAAACAAATAAATAAATAAATAAATAAATAAATAAATAAATAAATAAATAAATAAATAAATAAGTTGTTTTGTTAATGGAAGCTTATTCAGCAGGAACTAACTAAGTCATTCATTCATTAATCAAACTGTTCAAAAACAAATTCATTCATGAACGCCTGTTGTGCTCAGAGAAGCATAATGCTGAAATCTGCACGCCGTGGGTTTATTTGGAAGCTTTTTCAATTTGTTGGCAGAACGAAAATAGACAAAGCTTTTCACAAAGTTTTTGTACTCCTCTGTTAAGATGGATGTTTTTAACCACTGTCTCATCTTGCACCTTTTGCAGCATCTTGTGCATGACAGCATAAAATGTGGCGTTCAAGTTAAGAAGTTCAACTTTTTAAAAGAACATCTCAGAACTGTATTTTTTTTTTCACTTTCATCTTAAGCCTAGCTGTTATTCATTCAGGAACATGAGTGAGTCATTAATTCATTCATTGATTTGTTCAATAACACTGACTCATTCAGGAATGACACTTGTTTTGTTTGGAGGAGCGCAAAGCTGAAATCTGCTTGTCGTTGCTTTGGAAGTATTTCTATTTTGTTGGCAGAGCAAAAATAGGCAAAGCTTTTGTATTACACTGCACTACTTTTTTGTGGTTTTTCTCTGTAAATATGCTGTCTTTGAATATTGGGTTTGGATTCTGTGTCTTTTTTGCAGTCTCTCATAGAGTGTTGGAGCACTTCACTTCAAAAAAAGTCTCCGGATGGTGTTTTTGTCCCCCATTTCCACTGCTCAAGTTTTTTTTAATGACCATTATTCATTCAGGAACAAAACAGGTGAGCGACTCATTAAATCATTTACTGATTTGTTCAAAAACACTGATTCATTCAGAAATGCCACTTGAAAGACACATAGACAAAGCCTTATACAATGTTTGGGACTGTTTCACTTTGTAAACATGTATGTAAAACTATGCTGTCCTCACTTCCCACATCTTTAGACCTTTCAACGGTCTAACATTTCAATGCCCTGCATTGCATTTTGTGTGAATGGCTCATGTTAATAGCTTTAACTGAAGATAGCTATTGATATGATTAAATGGTACAAACTGCACTCTTGATATGAATCTTAATTCTAAAACTGACTCTCAAGTAAAATTAAAGACTCACTATAAAGCATCTGAACTGACATTAACAACGTACAGACCTATTAGAACCTGCATGGACCCAATATTCTGACAGAAATCAGTCAAGTTTGGTGAAGGAAAAATCATGGATTGGGGTTACATTCAGTATGGGGGAGTGCGAGAGATCTGCAGAGTGGATGGCAACATCAACAGCCTGAAGACATTTGTGCTGCCCATTACATTACAAACCACAGGAGAGGGCAAATTTTTCAGCAGGATAGCACTCCTTCTCATATTTCAGCCTCCACATCAAAGTTCCTGAAAGCAAAGAAGGTCAAGGTGTTCCAGGATTGGCCAGCCCAGTCACCAAACATGAACATTATCGAGCATGTCTGGGGTAAGATGAAGGAGGAGGCATTGAAGATGAATCCAAAGAATCTTGATGAACTCTGGTAATCCTGCAAGAACGCTTTCTTTGCCATTTTTTAGATGACTTTATTAATAAGTTATTTGAGTCATTGCAGAGATGTGTGGATGCAGTCCGCCAAGATCATGGGAGTCATACACAATATCAATTATTTTTCCACTGCACCATGACTTTATATTCTTTACTGTACATTATTTCTGTTAAGTGACAAGACCTTTGTCTAAGCAAAGTCAGATATTTTTTGTTTTACTTTGTATGTAAACTATTTATGCATTTCGCTTTAATCATTACAGCTAGATTTATGTTTTTGAAAATGTGAGGCAAGCCCAATCATTCCATTCAGTTTTAAAATGTAAATATATTCAGATACCTGTATTGCTGTAAACTTTTACAAAATGCGAAATAAAAATTGTCATGTAATCAACAGCGTAGAACAGACTCCGTCACGCTTCCCTTAACTTTGACACACAAATGTCAAAACCAAGACAAATATACATGAGTCTGCTGGCGAGGTGCATGAGCAATATCACAAATCACGCACACACACACACACACACACACAAAAGAACGAAACTTTAAGATGTCCATTTGTGTCATATCAAAACAGAATGTCCTAACAACATGATGCAATCGACTGCAACTCTTTTGCATGTGTCACATACTGACAGAACAACAGGCCCAAGCCATCAATGGTGAGACCAAAGCAACTTCTCAGTCTCACGGCTTGTCAAACTTTCACAAATAATTCACAAAATGTGCTGAAACCACCGAGAGACTAATTCTCAATTCCCACGGGGGTATTTTCGCAGCTTTTGCTTGTCTATGGCAAGCCCGAGACCATTAAGAGCTCATCTTTTATAGGTTCCTCTCAGTCTGCACGAAGATGCCTTTTTTACACTGTCACAACTCCGAGAAGAAACTATGACTCTATTACACTAATTACTGTGGTTTGATGGCTGAGGAGGAGACCGTGTGTCAACCAAACCCCACGGCAAGAACTGGATAAAGGTCATATATATGGATGCTAAGACACGGTTATTTTTAAGACGTTTATGCAGTAAGGATGAGTGTAGATTTATACAGAATATGAGATATGAAGGAATATCCAGCCAAAATGAGTCTCTTTTATAGTCATTTACATTCATGCAATTAGCATATGCCTTTATCCAATATAGAGGAATAAGAATATACATATACAGCTGTATAATAGGAGTGTGTTTAGTGCCTTGGTTTAAGGCTATAAGGTGTAAAAAAATGAATTGGAGATCAATTATAACAAATGTATCAAATGACAGGCCAAAATAAAAAAGAAATGTAAAGAATGACCTTAAGAATGTCACTAACTGCTGGCAAAACAAGTGAACATCTTAGCAGACGTAACTTATGTAAATGAATTTACTAGATCTTAAATGTTTTCATGGTTTTGTGGCCTTGTCAGTAAACTTTGAGCATGTCCGTGTTTCCTTGTCAGTTAGCTTTGAGCTAACTAGCATACAAAGCTAGCACACTACTGAAATATTAACTTTTAGCAAAAGAAAACAGGCCAAAAATGCTGATGGCTCATTCAAATGCACACATTGTGTTTCCCATGACTTACTTAAGTTTTACAAATTTGTTCCTCTCATTTTAAGTAAATTTAAATGACGCACACAATGAATTTGCAGGGCTCCATATAAATTTTTCTGATAAAATATTTTAGTGCTTGACATAACGGGAGAAAAATAAGAATCATTATAATACTGTCCTTGATTTTTATTTTTTTTTACCCATGCCTAATAATTACACTTTAAATGATCCCATATATGGAGGATTTATGCAGGTTATTAAATACAAAAAAATCAGAGCATGAATCAGGCAGAGTACATTAAAAAATATGATAGCAGTTTTTGTTTTTAGTTCAGTTAACTTATGTTGTTAGCTTATTTATTTTTAAAGTAAAATATGATAAAATTTCATCCATATTTAACAAAAATGGTGTAATTTGCTGTTAAAATTTATTTGATTTACTCAACATCAGGCCATTTAAAATATAGAAAATATATTGGTGTATTGAGTGGCATGGTGGCTCAGTGGGTAGCACTGTCGCCTCACAGCAAGAAAGTCGCTGGTTCGAGTCCCAGCTGGATCAGTTGGCATATCTGTGTGGAGTTTGCACATTCTCCCCATTTTCGCGTGGGTGTCCTCCGAGTGCTCCGGTTTCCCCCACAGTCCAAAGGCATGGGCTATAGGTGAATTGAACTAAATAATAAACTAATAATAAACTTAAATTGGCCGTAGTGTATGTGTGTGAATGAGTGTGTATGGGTGTTTCCCAGTACTAAGTTGCAGCTGGAAGGGCATCCGCTGTGTAAAACATATGCTGGATAAGTTGACGTTCATTCTGCTCTGGCGACCCCCTGATGAATAAAGGTACTAAGCTGAAGGAAAATGAATGAATGATATTGGTGTGTTGATCAAATTCTACTGGCACTTTGAGGGTCAGAATAAAATACACAGACAAAACAAAATGAATGCATGTGGCTCCTGACATCAAATTGGGGCTTTCTCAAGTGAAACAATGAAGGAAGAAAACCTTTACAACATTAATACTTTCAATTCACAGCCAAGAACTGGTCCTATCACATCATGACATAAACATAGGCACTAATTCAGACATGAACTGTTTAATATTCTGCCTGACTAATTAAATTAACAGCAATTTTTTTTTGTATGAATGATCCCTGTTACAGATTCATTGCCTATCACCATCTGTCTGTATCTCAGTATTAATAAGTAGCAAATAATGTTCATGACTCCATAAACTAAACACGATTAAGAATAAAAGAACAAGTACATTAATATATCCCACCCCCAGCTTTATTTTTCAACTGGAAGTGCGTCAACATATCACCAAAAAAGGAACAAAAAAATATGAGTTCTTTAGAAGACAAAGGACGTCACTCTTTGCACACTGACTCAAGCTGATCTCTCATAAAACTGAGGCTTGACATGATTTACTCCCATCTACACTGCGTTGGAGGAAAATTCTTGTTTACTGCATACCAGCTGTCATTTCCACTGGCATTTCACCTCAATATTCAGACTGGTCCACCTTTCCCAAACAATCACCCTGTGGATCAGTCACACCACCTGTCCACGTGGTACTAGAAAACTCTGTATGGGAAAAAAAGAAGTGGGGGTGGGCACAAGATGATCATATAGAGCTCAAACATCTGTGCTGAGCAGAAACTGCCTGCTATAGCTGTGCAAACTCTGGAGAGTCTGGCCATGTCCACAAAATAAAATCTGACCGGATCAACACATGCACCCCTGCATCCAGCTCAGCTTAGCTTAGCTTAACGAATAGCTTTGCCACATGTTTGAGCAGCTCAATAGCTCTATGGATGTCACTTTACTTAATCTAAAATCAGGTTAAAGTCTCTTCTTTTATTACTTTACCAACTGTTTTGCTTTAGCAAACCATTCTTTACATGTAGCCTGTATCCTTAAATTAATACTTTATGATAGTTTAGTTTAGCTTAGCAAGTAGGTCATTTTAGCTAGCTACATGTTTATAAAAGGTCAGTTTTATAGCTACATGTCACTTCATCTAAATTCAAGTTCATTCATTCATTCATTTTCTTTTCAGCTTAGTCCCGTTTACTAACCTGGGGTCGCCACAGTGGAATGAACCACCAATTTATCCAGCATATGTTTTACGCAGCGGATGCCCTTCCAGCTGCAACTCATCACTGGGAAACGCCCATACACTCCCATTCACACACATACACTACGGACAATTTAGCCTACCCAATTCACCTATAGCGCATATCTTTGGACTTGTGGGGGAAACCGGAGCACCCGGAGGAAACCCACACGAACACAGGGAGAACATGCAGACTCCACACAGAAATGCCAACTGACCCAGCTGAGGCTCGAACCAGTGACCTTCTTGCTGTGAGGCGATCGTGCTACCTACTGCGCCACCGTGACGCCCTAAATTCAAGTTAAAATCTCTTATTGTTATTACTTTACCAACATATTTACCAGCCTCTAGTTTAAATGGCTACTTTCCTAGATAGTTTAGCTTAGGTCAATTTAGCTAGCCATGTTTGTGTAGCTTCCAAACACAAAATTTCAATGGCTGTCACTTTATCTAAAATCATCAAGTTAAAGTCTCTTATTTTTATTACTTTAACTGTTTTGTATAGCAAGCTACTTTTACGTGTATTTTGTAGTTTAACTAGTTTATCTTAGCTTAGTGAGTAGGTCAGTTAAGCTAGCCATATATTTGAGTAGGTATCCTAATACTCAATCCTGATTGGAGCTCCAACATCTGTGCTGGGCAGAAACTACGAGCTCTAGCTGTGTGAACCGGAGGATCTGTCCGTGTCCACAAAATAAAATCTGACCAGATCAACACACGCACCCCTGCATCCAAAAGACTCCCGGTGTCAGCTTATATCCCAGCATCACAGCCATCTTCCAGCACTCTCCGGCGCAGCACCTGTGCTCTGCCATGGCCCTAATGAACCCTCACTGCTGCATCCTGCAAGATCACATTATCCCATACCGAGACACGGCAGACAACAGGAGCCAATGTGCGAAAGCCAGAGAGCTGAGTGCTGACAGAGTGCAGAGTATTCTGTGTTATATTCCACCAAGACGTTTAATTAAACATTAGCCAGCTGTTGCACCGAGCGCAGAAGGGCTGATAAATGACATGAGAAACACACTCAGCTGCAGGCTCTGAAACACTGAGGCTCATTCTGTATTAAAGAGAGTCTGGTTTCACCAGAGGGTTTGGATTTGGATTGGGAAAGCAAGGATGGCTCTGTAACTTTTATCATGTAAACTTTAAAAAAATTGTGTTTTTAATGAAATAGTAAAGAAACTGCTGTAACGTGGCCAAGTTGTCAAAATGACGTCTCACATTAAACTGTATGTTAAGCTGTTTTAATGTCCCTTTAGTTAACCCTTGTGCACTGTTCAAATGTACTACCCTTTTGTTATGTTAGGGATACACACAATTTAATTTGCCGTTATACTCCAAATAAAATCCAGAAACTAAGCTTTTTTTTGCACAGGCCTATCTAAAGGGTTAATGGTGCCAACTGATGATCAGCAGTAAAAAAAAGTTTTAGAAAATTTTACCTCTTCCCAACAGGGAAAACCACCAACAATCAAAAATGCATGATTTTATGGTGTCATGGTTTTGCAATCAAAAAAATGTGGTTATAATGGAAGTCAATGGGGCAAAAACAGCCACCAACAGTAAATTAGGGAGAAAAAAGTGAAAATCAATCAAAAACAATGCATCAAAGGCAATGTTGTCCACAATTACTTTTTATATTGAAAATACATAATTTTGTGTGTGTGTGTTTTTTTCACCAAATCATTGACATCATTTATGAATTTGGCAATTAAAGAGTTAAAATCCTGTAATTTTCTGTTTTGATCAGGACTGAGGTTGATTAACAGATTTATGCAAAATAATAATAATAATAATAATAATAATAATAATAATAATAATAATAATAATAATAATAATAATAATAATAATAATAAAAAGCATTTTCTCAAAATATGTGTAAAAAAAAGATTTGTCACCTAAAACATTCTGCTAGCTGAAACACAGAAAAAGTTATGGTCAAATTAATTATCCCCAACAGTAAGGGTTAACCAATGGTGTGTTAATTTGATGACAATTTCAGTAAAAAAGGTAATACTGTGAAATATTATTACAATTGAAAATAATTTGAGTAAATATTAATGTGTATTTTTTTCAGAAGCCTTTACGCCAATCTTTAGGAATCTACTATGAACAGAAATTTCAAAAATACATATGACCATATGCTGGTGAAAACACCAGCATATGACCAGCACGGAACCAGCATAAACCACCAAAACCAGCATCAAAGCACTTTACCAACATACTATATATATATATATATATATATATATATATATATATATATATATAGGTTGTTGTTTTTTCAGCAGGGCACTAGGACTCACATCTGTGCTGACTACTTGTATTGTTCAATGGTTGCAGCGCAAAAACCTTCGATTATTATGTGATTCTTGGGTAGTTGAGTTACTGGACAAGCAGCAGCATAGCGGGAGCTGTATTCACCTATACAGCTTGTAAATTACTTTAAACGGTAGCTTTCCCTGACACTTGTTAGCTTAGCAAGTAGATCAGTGTAGCTAGCCAAATGTTGAAGTAGCTAACACAATGGAGTCTGTCTTTTGAGAATTTGATTTACTGTTTTTCTCTGATAGCATTTAGCTTAGCAAGTTTTAGTATGTTTGTATTTAGTATGTTTAGTAAGTTGCTCAACCCCAAGATTTCACTTCACTTTCTCTTAAATCATTGTTTATTTTTGTTGAAAACAACCCAGGCTAAATGCAAATTCAGAGAGCTCCATTCACCGCTAATGCTAACAAAGTAAGCAGGATGCCCACGAACACCAGTACAGGAAATAAAACTGACTTTGCACGCAGATCAAGATGGCCCAAAATGAAATTATGCCTGTAATTTACAACTGCTCTTACATAGTAGCGCAGCAGCGTCGCAATAATAAACCATCCATTCAGATTGTAATGATGAGTTTCATTATGGAACTTTCTGCAGCAGAACACGTCTCCCGGATCCCCCCCTCCTGCTCTATTAGAAAGGATTTAATTTCAAGGATGTTGTCAGTGGGATGGAAATGACATAGTGATCCTCTATTATCTGTTCTCTCTTCTTCATAATGCACGCTGCTTTCTGCGCCATCGATTGTGGCCAGCAGATGTTGTCATTAAATCAATTTTAGCGAGAAGAGAAATGGTTTGTGTATGAATAGCCCTTGCCCAAGCCATCAATGGCACACTGACAGTGAAATAAGCATGCAGCGGGTTGCCGCCTGACTGTCGTTCATGCATGTTACTGTACCGCGTAGGAGGAAACTTTGCATATTTGACAGCTATGGCAAGCCATTTTATCTAAAAACTTCCCAGTGTTATTTGTTATAATTACTCGTGAGAATTCCAAATACAAAGCCCAACATTTAAGGCTATTTAATTACATTTATACTAGTAGCAAATTAGAGAGCTTCAAATGAATTGTTTAAGCAAATTTTTACTAGTAAGAATTCCAAGTATAGAGATTTACAACTGAATTTATACTAGAAACAATTCCTGGTCTTTATAGTAAAAAAATACTTTCGGGATTTAATTATTACTAGTAAAAATTCAGTTGTAAAGCTCTCTAGTTGGAGTTTCCAGTTAAAATGAACTAAATGACTCTCTAATCAGGGATCTTATCATAGAAAAAAATATATTTTTATTTGTAAAAATTCAACTGTTGAGCTATCTAAGTCTTATTAGTATAACATTTATTGTTGAAATCTGCAACTACAAATGAATGGAAGTTAATGGAGACGTAACTTAGAATTCAGCTGCAGACATCTCTCTAGCATAAATTTAGTTGTAGATCTGTAATTATTAATGAATGGGAGTCAAGTGGAGACATATGACGAATAAAAATTCCTTGGTTGAAAATTAATTTATAACCTCTTTAATTGCAATTGTTACTAGTAAGAATTGATGTTGAGATCTCATTAATAAACATTGTTACTACTAAGAATTACAGAAATCTTTCTTTATACACTGTTAAAGTGGGATGGAAAGGTTCCAATGATGCCACATAAGGACCTTTAATTTTAAGAGTGTACTAGTGAAAAGAAAAAAAAATGCAATTATGAAAAATAACACTGGGGACAGTTTAAGCTGAAACAGCTTGCCATACAAACCCACTGAGGTTAGTATGCTACATGCCAGCTGACTTATCTGGTTCTCTTAATCTTTTTTAAAAGCACCCATGAATCTGAAGCCATGGGGCTTTGATATCCGAGGTTGCCAGCAGGTTTGGGGCCTTTAATGACTGACAGCATGGATCAAATCCTCCACACAGAGCACATGGGGAACATCATTCATGAATTCCGCTCTTGATATTAATTGCTTTTTAAGTCCTTCTTAACCAAGAGGGAGTTATTCAAATTTTGTGATCAATAACAAAGTATTGTTGGTGACCACTGGTTATGTTTTGAGGCTAGGGACAATATAAACAACATTGTCAGCCCTGATTAACCACAAACAATCTGCTCTGAAGAATGGAAACACCTTTTTTCTGCTGCTAATCCATCATGAAAAACCACCCAATTTTAGCGTAATCCCTGGATGAAGAAGGGGAATAAAATGTAAACAGGTTTAAAAAGGAGACGTTTCTCTTGTTGTGAGTCTCTACTGCCACCAAGTGTGTGAAGACACACACAACGCTCACACACTGTAAAAACCAGCAGCGGTCATTGAAAATTCAATTTGACCACTTTCCAAAGAAAATACACGAAGCTATTTCAGACAACGTCCTTTACTGCACATTCATGTAGCAAATTGGCGATGGTGAAAAGTTCAGAATGGACAAAAGGACAAGACAAAGAGCGTATAATGAGAGTTCCCCACACATTGTTTCTAGGCTGAACTTTGGTGATAGTTCAGCCATGGTCCAATTCATCCTTAGAAAAGCTCACTTTTAATTAGCATGTCCCCGTGGAGCCGTTATCGGTCCTGCGGTGAGACGATAACGAGCTCTTATTAAGCTACTCGCTGAAGAATCATACACACTCACCTATGAGCTCCTACTGATTACATTGACTCGCACGTATTCAATCTGCCAGTCCTTCAGTGAACCCTCCAACAGCCCGACACCACGTCGGCGCCCGCAGCACAAAACCTAGGATGGCTCAATTAATAGCAAAAGTGGGGAAAAGATTGGGCCGTTGGTTGCACACTGTCCATTCTATTAACCTATTCAATTATTTTTGGATCCAAAAACCTGGCATTTTCAAATAGAAATAGGCAGATTTTTTTTTTTTTACAGACGATTTAGTGAGATTCAGGGCAGGATGACACGAGGCCAAATGCCAATTATTCTCGTTATACCAGCATGTTTGCAAACAAAAATGCCACCAAAATGAGTGTTAGTTTGGCACAGGAAGATACAAAATGACTGTACTGCAATAAATTGCCTGTAAGTGAAGGGAAATGGATTTTTTTGTGTGGAACACAGGCAAGACACTAACAATAAAAAAAGAATAAAAAGATATGCATGTGTTTATGAGTATTATCTTAACATGTTTAACATATGCCTATTAATTAAAAAAAATATATATTTTATATATATATATAATTATATATATATGTCTGTGTATTTTATGTACATAATATATTTCATTTTAATATATCTAAAAAAAAATGCATAAGATGTTATTTGATATTAATATTATAACTCTTTCAACCTTAATGACCATAAACACACACACACTATAAAACTAATTTTTACATAATAAGGTTTTCCATCACTGTGGTACCCTTCATATGAAAATGAGCAGACTGAACAAAATCAGCTTCTTGCTGTCGAAAGTCTATGAATTCTTGCTTTTTAAAACTTGTCTTGCCCCTGACTATAACACTGAACCTTACAATAATAAATTGTTAGTTGAAAAGGCGTCACGTTTCAGGAAGCAATGAACGAAAGCAATGTTTTGACACCAGCCATCTGTCAACCGCCGTATGCTGATAAATTCTCATAGTTTCAATCCACTGAACCCCACGGACAAAGTGTCATGTATTCTGCCTGTTAATACAGACTAATACTGTGAAAACATTGGGCCTGTCTGTCTGACATTCTGTCTGTCTCTCCAGCTGTCTGCTGTTTCACAGTTTGTTGTACAAATTGCTCACAAGTTGTGAGCTTGTTATTTTTCAGCTTTTTAATGCAAGACACTGTGAAAAGTGTAATATATATACATATATATTAATAATAATAATTCCTTACATTTACATAGCGAAACATCTAGAAACTCAAAGCGCTTTACACAATGGGGGGGGTCTCCTCATCCGCCACCAGTGTGCAGCATCCACCTGGATAACGCGATGGCAGCCATATTGCGCCAGACCGCACACCACACACCAGCTGATTGGTGGAGAGGAGACAGAGTGATGAAGCCAATTATCATATGGGGATGATTAGGAGGCCATGATGGACAGAGGCCAGTGGGCAGATTTGGCCAGGATGCCGGGGTTAAACTTCTACTCTTTTTCGAAGGACATCCTGGGATTTTTAACGATCACAGAGAGTCAGGACCTCGGTTTAACGTCTCATCCGAAAGACGGCACTCACTGAGCAGTATAGAGTCGCCATCAATATACTGGGGCATTAGGACCCACACAGACTGCAGGTTGAGGGCCCCCTGTTGGCCTCACTAACACCACTGCAGCAACCTAGCTTTCCCATGTGGTTTCCCACATCCAGGTACTGACCGGGCGCAGCCCTGCTTAGCTTCAGTGGGCGACCGCGTGAGAGTTCCAGAGAGCTAGCTGCCGGTATATACATATACACAAAACACGCGCGCACGCACGCACGCACGCACGCACACACACACATATATATAGCATAAAGTTGACTGATTATAGCCCCAGTTGACTGATTACATTAAAACATCAACATGCAAGTTTTTTTTCATGCAAGATATTTAAATATGCAAATGAGGCTTTGTTTCATAAAAAAATTTGCTAATTTGCATCCATTTCTAGCATAAAAATCTGCACATTGGAAGTCAGGTTCAAAATTACTGTTTCATTTATTAGCATTGTTTATTTTCATTCATTAATTTTCCTTCGGCTTAGTCCCTTTATTCATCAGGGGTCACCACAGTGGAATGAACCACCAACTAATCCAGCATATGCTTCACACAGCGGATGCCCTTCTAACTGCAACCCAGTACTGGGAAACATTTACCAATTTAGTTTCTTCAATTCACCTATAGCGCATGTCTTTGGACTGTGGGGGAAACCAGAGCACCTGGAGGAACATGCAAACTCGCATTGTTTATTTATTTTGACATTAAACTCTAAGGTTTTGGAAATTGCTTTTTTCACTCCATGATTCATAAAATACTGCAATCAGCAGGGATTAAAAATATGCATTTTCACACTTTTTTGTATAATAAAATGTTGTATATAATCAGGCAAATTATGCATTAACACATCCCACTGTAAATCCTTCAAAATGCAAAAATTACCAAAACTGTAAAGTTTAGTGTATATACGATTTTTTCGTTGGTCTTATACACAATTTAACTACAGAAGATTGTTTTTTGAAAGAGTGAGATGCTAATGGTCTGATCTGATTCAATTATTTATGCTAAGCTAAGCTAAAAGTGCTCCCTTCAAATGTGAAGATTGGCTAAATGGATTCAAACATGCTACAACTAAGCTCACAACTAAGGGAATTGTAAAAAATAAGTCTATTTCCACCCAAATGTGGAGAGTTTCTTTAATGATAACAATAAAATAACCAGCGTCAATGATGCTAAAGAAAAAAAAATGACAGAAAATCTGCACAGATCCACTGATCTCGAAATTTAACACCTAGACCGATGTTATTGCTCCAGATTTTACTCAACAAGTGCTGTTTCCGCCTCAGTGGAGACCTGAGAGGTATTTGCTGAATAAATGTGGAGCTGTTACATCAGTTTGCGGATAATTACTCTTTTTATTATCACTCTGAAATCCAACTGTGTAAGTTTTGCATGAAGAGATTAATGAAATACATCACAGAGCACTGGTTCGAGCTCTTACAACTCAAGCAATGAGCGCTGTTTTTTTTTTGTTGTTTTTTTGCTTATTGTGTTTTTGCCTCAAAGGTCCATCTATCCTGTGGCCTGTGCTCATGGCAGGTGTCAGAGCTGATGTTACTGCTGGTGATCAATGGTCATCATTAGTTTCCTAGTTTCTCTCTTCGTGTCTCCGCTTTGTTTTGTCTGTGTCAGGTTTGTCAGACACTATCATCACAAGCCTTTTTGAACTTATCATCCATCATGGAGGTCAGACAGAATGTGTAGATCAATAACCGATCAATTATAAATAACCCTGGACATCAAACACGCTGGACATTTGTTTTCTTTTGTAATAGAAACGGGAGAGGAAGCAGATTAAGCGCTGTCAATAAAAATAAAAATAAAAATCTGCAAAAAATAAAAAATAAACAATGAAGAATACACTGCTGTTGCTGACAACAACCACAACAATAATAATAATAATAATAATAATAATAATAATAATAATAATAATAATAATAATAATAATAATAATAATAACAATATTATACTTAAAATAAACTGACCTTTACATACATCCTGCAATAATACATTCTGAATACGTTTTAAATAATTATACTATTATTACTATTTTTATTATTATTATTATTATTTTTATTTTTATTTTTATTTTTATTATTATTATTATTATTATTATTATTATTATTATTATTATTATT
>CAIGQV010018202.1:10688564-10708914 GCA_903798115.1 Danio jaintianensis
ATTATTATTATTATTATTATTATTATTATTATTATTATTATTATTATGCATGTCTACAATACTAGACTGTTCTTTTTTTATTTAAAATATGCCTAGTAAAAACTGGAGAGCCAAAAGTCTATAGTTAAGTCTGCAAATTGATTAAAAGCTATATGATTAAAGACATTACATTATATGCTAATTAATTCATATAATTGAAAGTATACTACTACTACTACTACTAATAATAACAATCATCACCATCAAACTATTATTATTATTATTATTATTATTGGTAAAACATGTATTTACAAAGTTCATTTACTTAAGTTTCTTAATATTACAGTATACAATTACTTTTACTAAAAGTATATGTTAATCTGACAGAAAAATAAAAACTAGAAACAGAAAAACTATAATGATGTCTGTGTAAATGACGGGAAAAAAAATACTTTTGCCCATTAAAGGGTTAAGCCCTGTTCACACCAAGAACAATAACTAAACTATAACTTTATCAATAGTTATTAGCGTCCACACCAGTCAATGTTACCGTTATGAGTGGCAAAGCAGTTTAAATGTCACTTTAAATGGTTGTGCTCATTAAAACAAAACAGATTCCAATTGGCTGTCAGTGTTTTTAATAGATGGGGGTTAAAGGCCTTAAAATCCGTGTGAAATCAAAATTTTTATGTTTATGTGACAATGTTTATTTTGCTAGCTCACATTGTTTTTCTTAAAGTGAGTAATTATTCCGAAAAAGTTATTCTATGGAAGGGCAGCACGGTGGCTCAGTGGTTAGCACTGTTGCCTCACAGCGTGAAAGTCGCTGGTTTGAGTCCCGGTTGGACAGTTGACATTTCTGTGTGGAGTTTGCATGTTCTTCTCGTGTTTGCGTGGGTTTCCTTCGGGTGCTCTGGTTTCCCCCACAGTCCAAAGACATGCGCTATAGGTGAATTGAAGAAACTAAATTGCCTGTAGTGTATGAGTGTGTGTGAATGAGTGTGTATGGGTGTTTTGCCAGTACTGGGTTGCAGCTGGAAAGGCATCCGCTGTGTAAAACATATGCTAGAATAGTTGGTGGTTCATTCCAACCTCTGAAATAGAGACTAAGCCGAAGGATTATGAATGAATAAATGAAGTTATTCTACTGGAAAAAAATTTTTTGGTAATGTTTTAGTGAAAGTCTGCTCATTTGCTTCCGAGTTTGGAGTGGATGTCCTTCTGTTGACACCAACCTGAGGGCTTCCATAGCAACTGTATATTAATGCTCTCTCTTACCGTTAGTTTGCTATGACAGAATGATGCACAAAACAATCCGCGTCCCTACTCAATATCTAGTTTCAGTTAGAAATACATCAACATACTGTCATAAAAGTCTCAGCAACTTCTGGGTCACGCAGACTTTAAATACTGTACACAAGGATACGGCCTGCTGATATACATCACCTTTTTTGTTTTCTCTGCCTTTACTTCGATCCAAGTTTAACAGATCTTACCAGTAGCATCCTTTCCTATCACACCACAGTTTTCAACTTTACTTCAAATAATCAATTCCTTCACAAGGCCTTAAAAGCTCTACTTCCTAATTCGTCCTTTTCTTTCCATCTGACTTTCTATCTCACCTCTAAAGGGCATATACATATTTGCATTGATCCTGTGACAGAATGATGCATGTGTCATTAAGGGAAGGAAGAAGAGCAAGAATTCCCATTAAACCTCCAAGTTCCGGTTGACTTTTAGCACACAGAGCTGATAACGGCAGACACACAGGGAAAGTCTATACCGCGCCATTAACCTTAGCCTCAACCTTCAATGAACAGCGCATACCAATGCTGTTGCTTAGATACAACAGCCCATTTGCAAAAGCGCCATGAATATTATTTAATTCGCTCCGACACTGGTTTTCTAGAAATCAAGCAAAAGTTTCAACGCTGCACACTGTCCAAATACAGATGACCTCCGAGGAGATGAGGGCTGTGGGATCAGTTTGGAGATGTTTCCTTTTTGCTGGAGTTGGAAATGCTAATGCTAATGAGCATTGTTGTTTAGTTTGGCTGCACAAAAGGTCAAAGGTTTAAAAACTGAGGAAACTGATACTGGTACAGATTACTGGAACTGTTAGGATTTGCTGTAATACAAGGAAAATCTACAGATCTATTTTGATAAAATGTCATTGAAATGGCTTCTTCTTGGAATGAAATAAGGGCGAGTAAATAATGACAACATTTTCATTTTTGGGTCATTTTGGGTAACCTTTAAAGGTTAAGTGTGTCATTGTCAATGCTAAGATACCTTAGAGACTGTTTAGTAAGCAGAGACAACTATTTCTAAGACATTGTATGCCCTCAATAGTGTTTGCTTGAAAAACCCCTCAGTAACAGCAACAATGGTTCAGCCAATGCTATGAGTTTGGGGGTGGATGCATCTTTTTAACTGACCAATAGAAACTGTTAGGCTGTGGTTGAAATCACTACTCGAGTAGGTACATTTGAATTTAAATGTACTACACAATGTTAGAAAAGTATGTTCTTTATAGTATGAATGTGAGTAGAATAGGACATTATCACGTGACCTATCCGCATCAGATGTGTCTCTTCACTCTCGATCATGAATTCTCTCGCATGGCATCATGGGATAGCATAGCGTCCATCGGATGCATACTTCAGAATCTCGCCGGAATTATAGTAAGAAATTACATAAAATGTTACAAAAATATAGTATTTTTTTCAAAATATATTTTGTATTCCATAGAAAGAAAAAGCCATGAAGGCCTGTGATAGCAGATATATATATATTTTTTTTTTATACTAAATATAGATTTACAAACTTGTTTGTTTTGATCACATTAAATTAATATTTACCTTTAATGCTAAAAGTACTTTCTACAAAGACTGTTTAAAATGTAGAGACGACTAAAAATAAAAAATTGTATATGGTCTTCAAAGCGTAAAAAACATTTCTGTGGAGCTGTCAGAACTTTCAGTTCATTTGAAAAGCCTGGGCAAAACTGGTTCAGCCAATAGTGTGAGTTTGGGGGCGGGGCTATCTTTTTAACTGACCAATGGAAACAATAATAGACTTTTGATGGCTGTGTACAAAATAAAAGTAACTTTTAGTGCTAAATTACTCTTTGTAAAGATTGTTTTATGTGAAGACAGCTAAAAGTAAGCCATTGATAGTATATATCCTCTCAGTAGTGTAAAACTGTGTCTCTATGCTTCTGTCAGAACTTTGTTTGTCTGAACGACCCATCGGCAACAGCAACAATGGTTTGTGGGGGTGGAGTTATCTTTTTACAGACCAATGAAAATATAATATAATATACCCTGGATGGCAGTGTAGCAGACAATGAAAACAAATAATAAGATTCTGTATGGCATTTTATAAGATGAATTTCTATGACAAAAATATAGACAATTTTCTAAAATGCATGCATTTGTGTTCCATGTGAAAGAAAGTCTCAAAACACCATGAGGGTGAGGAAATGATGACAGAATTTAATTTTTTGGTTGACGGTGGGTGAACTATACCTTTTAAAGTCTCTTTAAAGTCTTTTTAAAGACATATGTTTTATATGTAGAGACACAATTCTTGTAAATTGCACAACATTTTCTGTACAACAGTAATGCAGTATGTTACAGTATTTAAAGTTGCATTGTGAAAATTACTGTATATTTTACAGCTAAGATATACAATATTGCATACACATATACAGCAAGATATATGGTGCTGTAAATGTAAATACAGTATTTTTACTGTAATTGATTTACAGTAAGCTACTGGCAAACTGCTGCCAGTAAATTACTGCAGATTTTACAGTAAATTGTTAACAGTGTAGATATAAGTTGCACTGCTAAATGACTAAATGTAATGTAACTGTAAATGTAAGTTAGTCATCGTAGTATATATCCCTTCAATAGTGTAAAATAGTGTTCAATAGTGTCTTTATGGTTCTGGCAGAAAAGTCTGTTTGTTTGAAGAACCCATCGGCAACAGCAACAATGGTTCAGCCAATGGGGTGACATTGGGGGTGGAGTTATCTTTTTAATGGACCAATGGAAACAGTAATTTACTCTGGATGGCAATGAATGAGTAGCAGGCAATGAACAGCAGTTTTTGGCATGTCATCCACTTTTAAGCACACTCATTTAAAAAACAACTTCAATTAATGCAAACAGATTGATTTCACAAAAAAATGTGTACAGTACAATCTTCCCATGTTGAAAATGAATGAGTTTTTACTTTTGTAACCTGACAGTTCCACTCTATTACACAACACATGCTAACATAACACTAGCCAGAAAAGTAGTCCCACTTTTACAAGTTTTCTGAATACATAAAGACATTTCTCACTTTTTTTCCACCCCCTCTGCACTTATTTTGCTTTTACATGATGAGAACTGGTAATGACATCACTAACCATGAGATGAAATTAATCAGAAAGTTATATTGTTTTTTGCATGCATTCTACTCCAAATGTATTCCAATCTTAGCTATGAGAAACTGCATTACAGAGAGCATGTCTGCAGTAAATTCAGTATGCTAAATCATTCGAAATGCTTCGAGACACATTTTAATATAATATCTTTGCCTTGGCTTTACCTTCTTAAATCCATTCAATTTATTCCGTAAATATTATTGTGTATACGTTTTTTTTGCTAGATAAGCAGCTTTGCTCTCTCAGGTTTAAGTGGGACAGAAAACAGTCTCTGCTTACTGTTACAATAAAGTGTGACTCATGAGGAGCCATTGTGTATAATCCTAACCTCAACAATTTAAAGACGAATGTCATACACATTCACAAAGAAGCTCTCAAGGATGCTTACGTGACAGTTAGTCTTGTTTTCTTTTTGTGTAAATGAAGCTGCTATATTTCATACTTCAGTAGAAGACCACAGTAAACACTGTGTTGTTGTTCTTGTTGATTCATGGCTTGCACAATTACAGTAGTTGAAGTAGTAGTATTATTATCATTATTATTATTATTATTATTATTATTATTATTATCTTATTATTATTATTATTAATAATAATAATAATAATAATAATAATAATAATAATAATAATAAATAACAGCAACAATAGTAATAATTATTTACACAAACATTAATAATAATAATAATAATAATAATAATAATAATCATTATTATTATTATATATTTTTTATTGTGACAACACAACAACCAGTACGTCATCAATTAATAATTAATATATTATTGATTCACATGAATAAATAACCAACTAATACACTTTTCTATTTACTACTGTAAACACTAATGTGGTAACAATAATAATTTATGTCAATAATGTTAACAATAATCTGCAGAATTCTGATCTGATATCTTTGACTTTGTAAGTTTGTAAGACCTCCAACACTGAGTTATTTGGTGTGCATTCCGTCCGACAGATCTATAAGCGACTGTGATGTATGTCATTACATAACTCTTGATCACCAAGTGCAAATTGAAATGTCCCCGAATAAGAGGTAGAGAAAATAAAGTGGATTTTTATCTAAGGGATATTTTACGAGGCGTACACTATAGTCCTGTTCTGTAAAGGTCATTTTTGTGTACAGTAACACAGCCCGATGTTGCAGCTTTTAAATGTAGTCATTCTTTCTCGGCTCAATTTCAGCAGCAGCGCCGTTTATTTCGCTTCAAATAAATTGAAACACTGTATCTGATCTGGTCACATCCCTGAAGGCTATATCTATGCTAATAGCTAAAATATTGGCCAGCGTGTTGTGTTTTCTCAATACACAGGCCGATGTGACATAATGGATTGGATCTTTGGGTTGCCAAATATGAGTGGGCCAAAACTCTCCAGAGACGACTAGAAAAATATGCTGCCTTCCTAGGGCACTTCATAACAAATAAACTCATGTACGATGTGTTAGCTAGTCATATAAGTGACTGATCTATAATGTGCTTTTATTATATATGTATTCTATAGACAGCAATTTTCTAGTTCAAAATCATGATTCTGGAGTTTTAAACTTTCTGATAAGAAATTGTGACATTGTATTGCCATTTAAAATAACTGTTTTCTATAATAATGCTGAAAATTAAGCTTCTATACTCTAGTCTAGTGTCTCAAAGAACATCAGTAATCAACCAATAAATAGCCAATATTAATAATATTTATAAGGGGACACCAGTAATAGCTTAAAAATTGCAAATAACATATTTAAAGATGTACTAATTAGCATTAATCTATACTTACTTACTCCCAGGGCTATTTTATATCAAAGCTGATATTTAGCCGCACCATATTGGTGTTTCATAACATTGAGTTTTTATGAGTTGGGTTGTTAGCCCAACGCTCAACCCCCAACCTGGTGGACCAGGACATACACATATACACTACAGACAATTTAGCAATTCATCAATTCACCTACAGCACATGTCTTTAGGCTGTGGGGGAAACTGTAGGAAACCCATGCGAAGACTGGGAGAATGAATAAATGGGAAATAACAATGAACAATCTAAGGTTTATTAACTCATAATCATTTAAAATAATACTGTAAAATGCATTAACTTATAATCATGTTCAAAGAGATCACATTTGGCCAGTACTGTACAGACCATCAGTTGAGAAAAAATACAGTCATGCATTTCCCAGCAGTGACCAGCAGATGACGCAATAAAACAACATTTAAAATCTAATGCCTCTGTCAATCTGAGGCCTTCCAGCTGTATTCAGCATCTCTGTCCTCATCAATAGTGTTCAGCTCCTCCTGTAAACACCATATGCTCAAAACAGAAACCAATTAATGACAGAAGCCATTGGATTTCTGCTTAGCCATTTAAAGCTATTCTCTTAACTCTCTTAATTGCGTTTTACACATCATTTTGTGCACAGTTTAAAAACATCCCACAGAATTCTGTTTCTTAAATGATATAATTAGGCTAAAGTGGAAGTGAGCCAAACACCCTCAACACAAAACAATACTCAACCTGAAAATAAAGAAAGAAAAAAAGAAAGGCAACCAAATAGCATTTTATGAATTGCCAAGAACCACAGTTTCAGTTAACCAACTCAGCCCCATCTTAAATGTGCAATTGAAGATCTTGGAAAATGCTAACGTTAGCATTGAAATATGTCACACTCTCCTTGCAAATTTCCAGAAATACATCTCTCTCGTCTCCTGAACACATGAACGCACAATAGACAACATCTATAAATCTAGTAATGTTTGTCAGAGAGAACACTTCACAGTTAGTAAATATAATTCATTCATTCATTTTCTTTTCTGCTTAGTCCCTTTATTAATCTGGGGTCGCCACAGCGGAATGAACCGCCAACTTATCCAGCATATGTTTTATGCAGCAGATGCCCTTCCAGCTGCAACCCTTCACTGGGAAACATCCATACACACTTACTCACACACATACACTACGGACAATTTAGCCTACCCAATTCACCTGTACCGCATGTCTTTGGACTTGTGGGGGAAACCGGAGCACCCGGAGGAAACCCACGCAAACACGGGGAGAACATGCAAACTCCACACAGAAACGCCAACTGACCTAGCCGAGGCTCGAACCAGCAACCTTCTTGCTGTGAGGCGAACGTGCTACCCACTGTGCCACCGTGCAGCCTTAGTAAATATAATACCAAACTAAATAAAACAAGGAAGGTTGTTGACGTTTGAAACGTGTCCGTGAACGTGCCAGTGTAATTCTTACAGGTGGGACAGCCTATCGGAATGTTCAGACCGAACGTTTTGATTGGTAAAACTTTTATTGGTCCTACAACTTCCGAAGAATAATAAAATATATATATCAATACATTAGGACCACTTAATGATAGCAATCATTCAATTTAATGATTGCTATCAGGATGTGCAGAGACTTTTAACCAGCTTAACAAAAACTGTTTCTGAAGACAGTCACCTTCTGCAACTTTAAATGACCCAGTGGTGAATAAATTAACAGTACCTTTTTTTGGGGGGAGATGGGTGTGAACCATCCTTTCAAAGTGGCAATGATTTGTAGCTATATAGTAGTGCTTGTTATGAAAGATGTATCTGTGCATTTTATTATTTTGAAAAATTTGTAAAAATTAATTTGACCTGATTGATTTGATCACATATCATAACCTTCTATAAAAGTGCTGTATGTACGTTTCTGACTCTTCTAAAGCATAAAAATACCATAATATGTTTGCAAATATTTAAGAAACATGCCAAGTGAACATTCTTGTTTATCTGAAAAACAATGATGAAGTCAGATATTCTGCTTTGAAAATGTGTTTTCCGTGCCAGAACGCTATCTTTGTTTTGGTTCTTTTAACCCGCCCACTGCCACTTTAGCCGATTATATTTCAGCACCCCGGGTTGCCTTGTTGGAGAACAGCATATTTCATTAATTCATTCATTCATTTAGAAAGGTTCTTAAAGCATGCGCCCATGACCGAAATGCAACCTCCGGTGGACAGTAGCAGACTCCAAAATGAGACGCAGATTCAGAGTTCCACATGAGGTTATTAATTAGCAAATAATATAAATATTACTAACGTAAACATTAGGTGAGCAGGTTACATTGTAACCCCATGTCCTAACAACATGGTACGTGGCGAGATTTGCAGTGATAAGCAATTTGGCTGTTTGCACCATACGAAACATGACAGAAATGTAAATACAGCCATTCAGAAGCACAGAATATGCACTCACTCACAAAATGATAAGATTTATAATCTAATTAATACATATTAAACCTCTTTACATGATTAAATATAGATGCTGAATCAGTGATACAGTACAGTCGTGGCCAAAAGTTTTGAGAATGACACAAATATTAGTTTTCACAAAGTTTGCTGCTAAACTGCTTTTAGATCTTTGTTTCAGTTGTTTCTGTGATGTACTGAAATATAATTACAAGCACTTCATACGTTTCAAAGGCTTTTATCGACAATTACATGACATTTATGCAAAGAGTCAGTATTTGCAGTGTTGGCCCTTCTTTTTCAGGACCTCTGCAACTCGACTGGGCATGCTCTCAATCAACTTCTGGGTCAAATCCTGACTGATAGCAACCCATTCTTTCATAATCACTTCTTGGAGTTTGTCAGGATTAGTGGGTTTTTGTTTGTCCACCGCCTCTTGAGGATTGACCACAAGTTCTCAATGGGATTAAGATCTGGGGAGTTTCCAGGCCATGGACCCAAAATTTCAACGTTTTGGTCCCCAAGCCATTTAGATATCACTTTTGCCTTATGGCACGGTGCTCCATCGTGCTGGAAAATGCATTGTTCTTCAACAAACTGTTGCTGGATTGTTGGAAGAAGTTGCTGTTGGAGGGTGTTTTGGTACCATTCTTTATTCATGGCTGTGTTTTTGGGCAAAATTGTGAGTGAGCCCACTCCCTTGGATGAGAAGCAACCCCACACATGAATGGTCTCAGGATGCTTTACTGTTGGCATGACACAGGACTGATGGTAGCGCTCACCTTTTCTTCTCCGGACAAGCATTTTTTCAGATGCCCCAAACAATCGGAAAGGGCCTTCATCTGAGAATATGACTTTGCCCCAGTCCTCAGCAGTCCATTTGCCATACTTTTTGCAGAAGATCAATCTGTCCCTGATGTTTTTTTGGAGAGAAGTGGCTTCTTTGCTGCCCTTCTTGACATCACACCATCTTCCAAAAGTCTTCGCCTCACTGTGTGTGCAGATGCACTCACACCTGCCTGCTGCCGTTCCTGAGCAAGCTCTGCACTGGTGGCACTCCAATCCCGCAGCTGAATCCTCTTTAGGAGACGATCCTGGCGCTTGCTGGACTTTCTTGGATGCCCTGAAGCCTTCTTAACAAGAATTGAACCTCTTTCCTTGAAGTTCTTGATGATCCTATAAATTGTTGATTTAGGTGCAATCTTAGTAGCCACAATATCCTTGCCTGTGAAGCCATTTTTATGCAATGCAATGATGGCTGCACATCTTTCTTTGCAGGTCACCATGGTTAATAATGGAAGAACAATGATTTTAAGCATCACCCTTCTTTTTTAACATGTCAAGTCTGCCATTCTAACCCAATCAGCCTGACATAATGATCTCCAGCCTTGTGCTCGTCAACATTCTCACCTGAGTTAACAAGACGATTACTGAAATGATCTCAGCAGGTCCTTTAATGACAGCAATGAAATGCAGTGGAAAGTTTTTTTCATGGCAAAGAAGGACTATGCAATTCGTCTGATCACTCTTCATAACATTCTGCAGTATATGCAAATTGCTATTATAAAAACATAAGCAGCAACTTTGTCCAATTTCCAATATTTATGTAATTCTCAAAACTTTTGGCCACGACTGAATGTGTTGGTTTGCATTATTTCACAGTTCTAAAGTTCAATTTAAACGATTTATAATATTTTTTTTAAGATCTGAGGTGAACTATCTGTTGCTGCTTTTCGTAGTATGGCAATAAATGTCAGGTAAAATGGCATTCATACTCACATTGCTAGCATTTAACACTGAATAAAGCACATGTGGTGTACCTGAGGTGATCATTGTCAGTTTTTCCTGTTGTTCACCAGTGAGAAATAGATGCCGTTTCTAATATACAAATTCAAGGTGTTGCTCAGGACAAAAACTCCTTTTAATATGGAAAATATTCATTCTATCGCGTGCCGTTTCTTTTATTTAGAACACGATTTAAATCAGCCTTTAGGCTTGAGACTCGCTCCTGTTCGACATCTGGCAACCTGCGCTTGCATTTGTTTTGATCCAGGAATGCAATACCTAGTTCAACCACTTTATACTTAAACTCATGTCAAACTTACATACTGCACCTTTAACCCCAAAACATTTTCTCTTCACGTCTGGTCACATGGAATGCCTTTTGGGAGGGGCTATCAGGGCGTGAGGGATTCATCCATTCCTCAATCTTCTTTCATTTTGTTAGCAACACCCATCTTACAACAATCCAATCAGCTTATAAAGAACAAAATCATGCACTGCCTTACTAATTTCATGACCTTTTTAAGAGAATGTACAGAGAAAGTCAGAATTATTAGCCCTACTGTGAACATTATTAGACCCCTTAAGCAATATTTTTGTTCGATTGTCTACATAACAAACCACTGTTATATGATGATTTGCCTAATTAAGCCTTTAAATGGCACTTTAAGCTGAATACTAGTATCTTTAAAAATATTTAGTAAAATATTATGTACTGTCCTCATGGCAAAGATAAAAGACATCAGTTATTAAAAATTAGTTATTGAAACTATTATGTTTAGAAATATGTTGAAAAAAATCTTCATTCCGTTAAACAGAAATTGGGGGGAAAAATATACAAGGGGGCTAATAATTCTGACTTCAGGTGTACATCACGATAGAGGAAAAAATAACAATCTTAACTTCCGTTTCATCGTGGAGCATAAAAACCACAACTCTCATCGGTCTCTCAAAAATCCTGAATCTCTTCCAGTGTTGGTCATCTCCTCTGTACAGCGGGCTGCCCACAGCGTGCTCAAGGAAAAGGACAGAACTCATGGCTCCAAAGCACTTTGTGCACAGCGGTGTGTCAGTGCCATGCAGCAGCAGGCTGCCCTCTTCACCGACAGAGCCAAGGAAAATCCATTTATTTATTCTGCTGCTCGTTGCTTCCTCTCTGCTTCCTTCACTGAACACTGAAAGAGTGAATATAGAGGCTCTGCACTTTTCGGAGAGAGGACGTCTCGGACTATCAGGATTGGAAGCTGAAGAAGGAAGCCCTCGTGTTCAGCACTTTTTGAAGCCTAAATGGCTGGTTGAAGATGGTTTGGCCCTAAGGCCTATTTCACACTGCATGCATAAGCTGCACTTATTTATTCTGGCATCCATATAAACAGGTTACAGAATGTACAGTGTGACACTGCAGAAGCAAATATGCTGTGCTCAGCAGAAAATGCTCTGTGAAGATACCTGACAGGAAACACCAATATTGAAATGTGTGTGTTTGTGTTTGTGTGTGTGTACGTGTTTTTGTGACATGTCAGGACACAAATCTGTATAATGACATAGGTATGACAAAGGTATTACAAAAAGGAGGTGAAATATGAGGACATTGCTGACGTCCTCATTTCTCAAAAAGCTTATAAATCACACAGAATGAGATTAATCAGAGAGTAAAGCAGTATGCTGTTTCCTGTGATGGTTGGGTTTAGGGGTAGGGTGGGGTTAGGGCAATACAAAATACGGTTTGAACAGTATAAAATCAATGGAAACCTATGTAATGTACCCACTTTTCACAAAAACAAACGTGTGTGTGTGCGCGTGTGCGCGTGCGTGTGTGCGTGTGTGTGTGCGTAAAAGCAATACAAAATAACTATATATCAGATATATTGATATATTAAAATATATTTATTAAACTAAAATAGTTAATTATTTTCAAATTATTATTATATTATTTTATATTTAAAAAATAATAAAACCAATAAAATTTTATTTATGGGTGGTGCGGTGGTGCAGTGGGTAGCGCTGTCGCCTTACAGCAAGAAGGTTGCTGGTTCGAGCCTCGGCTGGGTCAGTTGGCATTTCTGTGTGGAGCTTGCATGTTCTCCCCGTGTTCGCGTGGGTGTCCTCCAGGTGCTCCGGTTTCCCCCACAAGTCCAAAGACATGCGCTATAGGTGAATTGGGTAAGCTAAATTGACCGTAGTGTATGTGTGTGAATGAGAGTGTATGGGTGTTTCCCAGTGATGGGTAAAAGAAAATATTAAGTATGAATTGTGTATTTTGTATTTCATTCATTTTCTTTTCGGCTTAGTCCCTTTATTAATCTGGGGTCGCCACAGTGGTATGAACCGCCAACTTATCCAGCATATGTTATATACAGCGGATGCCCTTCAAGCTGCAACCCATCACCAGGAAACATCCATACACACACATTCACACTACGGGCAATTTAGCTTACCCAAATCACCTATAGCGCATGTCTTTGGACTTGTGGGGGAAACCGGAGCAAACCCACGCCAACAGGGGGAGAATATGCAAACTCCACACAGAAATGCCAATTGACCCAACCGAGGTTCGAACCAGCGACCTTCTTGCTGTGAGGCGAACGTGCTACCCACTGCGCCACAGTGACGCCGTGTTTTATATTTAATGAAGTATATTTTTATACCACAGCATAATATTTTATAATAGGGTTTTCTGAATACTTGTACATTATCCCATTATTTTGGGAAAACAAACAAAGATAGCACTTTATTTGGAGTAAAAACAACTGAATCCAGACTCTTAAAAAAGTTTGGCTTTTTTTTGTAAAGTTTAGTAACTACTATTGGACTGTACATATCCAATATAATGAATCAGATGTAACATTTCTTAACTGGCCATCATGCAGTCAGTTATCAAGGGAAATGCTAAAGATAGCACAGAAATGAGTTTGTTTTTCTGTACATATACCCAGCTCTGTTAGTGTCAGAAATGTTGTTCGTGTAAAGGTACAGCATGAACCTGTCTGCAGTTACTCTGAAAAGCTGCTTTACTGCTTATGCACTCAGTGTGAAACAGGCCTGCGGGTGAAGAGCAAAGCCTAATCGAAACAACTTGGGTGAGCAGGTTTTTCATCACTCCAACCAAACAAATAAATATCAAGAAAAAGAGCTGGGCTTGATTTGTGTCTAAATGGAAGTCAGAAGAGAATATGAAAGACTAGATGAAGTTGTGGGCCAAGCTGGTGAGAAATGTGAGCACTGGTGCTCATGTGGGCATTGCAGGTTATAATCATATCATTTTAACTATTATCTGGTAAAATTTGACTCATACATTCATTCATTTTCTTTTCGGCTTAGTCCCTTTATTAATCTAGGGTCGCCACAGCGGAATGAACCGCCAACTTATCCAGCATATGTTTTACACAGCAGATGACCTTCCAGCTGCAACCCATCACTAGGAAATAAAATTTATTTAATCAAAGATAATGCATTTGAGGCAACATTTGCTTTTGTCTCATACATATATTGCTTCATTAAGTTAAGTCCTCAAAATGAAATATTTAATTTCACATTGAATCGCATATATTATGTACATGTTCGTTTTTGTGAAGAAGCAAAATCATACTGTTTTTGTGTGTCTCTTTAAATGCAAATGAGCTGCCCAACCGCTTTTCCAGAAAAGGGTGGAACCTCATTTGTGCTTGGGATACTCCAGCAAAAAGTAACATCATTTCTACATGCGTTTTTAAAGCTTGTCAGATTTACAGTTTTCTGAGTGCACAGACATGAACACAGAAAGACAACTAATGATACATTCACATCAGCTGTTAAAAAAACACAAGGTAATGCAAAAAACACAATGAAAACATGTTAACTTGGTTATGTCTGCAAATGTAAACATTCATGTAGTGTTTAGTTCATTCATTCATTCATTTTCTTTTCGGCTTAGTCCCTTTATTAATCTGGGGTCGCCACAGCGGGATGAACCGCCAACTTATCCAGCATATGTTTTACGCAGCGGATGCCCTTCCAGCCACAACCCATCTCTGGGAAACATCCATACACACCCATTCACACAATTTTTTAGTTTACCCAATTCACCTATACCGCATGTCTTTGGACTTGTGGGGGAAACCGGAGCACCCGGAGGAAACCCACGCGAACACGGGGAGAACATGCAAACTCCACACAGAAATGCCAACTGACCCAGCTGAGGCTCGAACCAGCGACCTTCTTGCTGTGAGGCGAATGTGCTACCCACTGCGCCACCGCGTCGCCCATGTAGTGTTTAGTAATATATATTATTTTAAACAAAGGCAAAGTATGTATACTCATACTTCACAGGTGTTGTCCTTTTATTTGTGCTTTCAAATTATGGGATCTTCACTCTTAAAAATTAAGGTGTAAAATGCGATTGGAAATAAAATTGGAATGGAAAAAACATTTTGGGATGTTTTTGGAAAATTTTTTGAACAAAGATTCCAAAATACAACTTTTTTGCATAGTGTAAAGAATATTTTAATAATCTAAATAATATCTAATAATAAATCTAAACTTTTTTTCCAATATAATGAACATATTGTGGAATTAACGTAGCATGCATCTTGATGTCAAACAGATATCAAAAAAACACATTAAAAAACATGTAAAAAATGCTATCAAAATCTTGACGTCTATTTGACATCCACACATTGATGCCCTTTTGACCACCAAAATAACAACACAAAAATTATTATAATATAAGAACATTTTTATGATTACGATTTACAAATCCACACAGTTTTTTTTTTTTTTTTTCATTGGGATCAAAAAACAACAAAATTCGATTACAGGACAGTCCGGCATTTTTTTTTTGATTTGGGTTTTTTTACACCAAAGTTAGGTGTCAATTTGACGTCATTTTGACATCAAGTTAGTTAATTGACATTAAATCTATTTGCATTTTTTTTTTTTTTGGATGTTGTTTTGACATCAAGTTGCCCACATGGGAAAGATTCTTCATGGAACCATCAATTAAGTAACCTTTATTTTTAACTTAATATTTAATGCTAATCTCTATTCATTTGAAGTTACAATTTTAGTAGTTTGAAACATTTTATTGTCTAGGTTGGGCATGTAAATCAGAACAAAATGGTGGTACAAAACCAAGAAATAAGCTGCCAATATTCTTCAGTTGTTTTATCAGTTTGTATTACGCTTACCTGAATATCCATAATTGATATCACGTGAAATATGTGCCCTAAGGAAAAGCTTCCTGAAAACAGAATATAAAATATTGGGGAAAAAAAAATTCTTGTAAAAGATGATATGCTGGTAAATATCATCAAATAACTTCAGCCTCCCAAAGAAAAGCTCAAATCTCCAGCTGATTGCTAATCCTTTATTAATTTCTCCAACTGTTTGAGCTCTTTAGTAGCCATTTGCTTGTGCTCTTGCGAATGTTAATTAGACCTCACACATACTGTAAAGACGGCGAGTCCCCACTGAGGTGTTCCATTTACACCATACCCGACTTAAAAGTGGATTTCAGCTTAAAGCGAGCCAATACCAGCTCCTTCATATGAATCATATTGGAAAAAAGTAGTGGCTGCGAAAAAGTAAAAAGACTGCCCTGACCTGACGGGCCCGAACCGGGAGGCCTGGTGTTTAAAGTTTGATGACATTGACTGTGCAGATTTTCCCCTTGTGAGACAATGGGATTTCCAAAACCTGGCTGCCCTTGGAAAGAAAGCAGCAGCGAGCAAATGGATAAATCTATTCCCAAAGAGAGGGCGGATGGGGAGCATCAGGCAAGTCAGAGAGAATACTAGAGTAAAAGGCAGAGAACAAACACAGACACTATCCTTTTCCTGGTAGTTTTTCTCATTTTTAATGTAGCTACATCATATGCTAAATATCAGGCTTAAAAATGTTTTTAAAGAGGTCATAATATTTATTACAATACTGAATTTGTGGAATCTCAGCATCAAACTATTTTAAGTTATTTTATGCTATATTCTATCTATATCTATATCTGGCTTCCTGTTCATTTTAGACTTCATTTTAATATTTTAGTTTTGGTGTTTAAACCCCTAAATGGACTAGGACTAAGACACCTCTTTTGGATTGATTCAGTTGTACACTCCAGCAAGAGCACTTAGATGTGCTGGTCAGTTACGTTTGGCTGTTCCACACAAAAGGTTAAAAACCAGGGGGGACCGTACTTTTGCAGTGGTTGCCATTAAACTTTGGAATAATTTGCCTCTTCATGTTATGTAGGCCAAAACCCTTTCTGTTTTTAAATCTAGTCTTAAAACTCATTTCTGTTTAATTTGTCCTTTGTTTTAGATGGTTTATGCTTGTACAGCACTTTGGTGAACACTTGTTGTTTTTAAAAGAGCTTTATAAATAAACTTTGACTTTACTTGACTTTATATTTTACTGGATCAATGTAAAAAAAAAAAAAAAAAGTAACAGAATACAATTACATTTAATTGTAAATTCTAAATTGTCTGAACATGCATGACTGAAATCAGAGAGTTTGGTATATATGCAATGAAAAAAATGAAGCGGCCTTTCTCAAATTTACACCAGCGTCTAAAAAAAACAAAAAACACCCGATGCCGAGAAAATATGCCAAAACAGATTTATGAACTGACATTTGGGGGAAAGCTTGCATGACATTTCCTTGTTCCTGTGCTATCGCTCTCCTGAGAAATACACCAGAACACTTCAGTGGCTCGCTGTGAGAGTGGAATCAGAATGGGAAATGCTTTAATATCAACACTTTGTACTTGCCTACATGTGTACTTCTGCAGACAACAAAGCGAGGCATCAGATCTTTGGATACTGCATTGCAAACTACTGCGGCTGAATGTGGAGCTGCTCACAAACTCCTTTATGAATACAGTCAGTGAGTCTTAATGTACTTCAACATTTTCTTGCCTGCACAAACTCTAGACCACATTTCCAAACATTCAGCCTCCAAAATGAGCGGCTGCTAAAATAAGCGGCTGCGAATGCAAACCTTCTTTACATGTAAATCATTTCCTCAAACTTAACCAAACCACAACAAAACAAGTAACCATCTTAATGAGTGAGGATGCACCCCAATTTGCATAGCATATATGAAAATTATGTCATGACAACTCTCAGAGAGGTTTAGTATGGTAATACATAAGCATATAGCAATGTTGATGTGTTTGGTCTTGGCAGCATAGATATACGCTGCTGCTGCTTTGATTATTTTGGCAGAGCAAGTAACGAGATTGTTATTGCCGGTATATTCACTGACATGCAATCTGAGAATATAACACAGTGCTGCTGCAAACATAATATACATGTAACCCCCAAACAAGGCAGGAGAACATTACGCCAAAAAAAAACTAATGAATAAATGACAGTTGCATTAGCAACATGCATTTATCCACACTGAAAGTTGACTGAAATAGACAAATTAAATAAACAACTCCCAAAACAGGCAGAACTATCACCAATATATGTTTTTTTTGTTTGTTTGTTTTTTTTGTTTGTTTTGCCATCATGGGATATGGGACTGTATGTTTTCTATCTATGTGCACCTGGGCTACCTTGCCAACCAGTTTAATGCTAGTGAACTAGACGGATGAATGCCTGGGCACTAGCCTTGGTTACTTTGCAAACTGGCTTAATATTAGTGAACTAAACAATGTGAGCCTAGGCTACCCTTGCCAACCGGCTTAGCATTAAACTCACACTATGTGCAAACTATGTGTTTTTTTAGAAACACAACACAATTTTCTAGATTTAAGTATATGTCGCTCTCTATTATTTGTTTGTTTACTGAACTTCCATCATTAGCCATATACTGTAAGATTATGTTTCCTGGTGTTTGTGCGAGTATTAGGGGTTAAACTGATTGCTGAAAATCTGTGATCTGTTTGGATGTTAAGTATAAATTCCATGGATTACACTAAATCTAAGTGTACTTGTAATAAACTGGAAACCTAATTTAATTTGTCTTCTTTTTAACAAAAAAAAAAAACGAATCTAATTCATGTCTAAATAACACAACGTGATCAAAAACCATGAATTTGGTGATGAATTTAACCATATGTTAAACCATATGTTTCATTATACTGTATGTGTATGAATTTATATGGGGGAAAGAGCAGGATTACAAATAGAATTATAAATCAAAATTAGTTGTCCTGAATATTATGTAGACTGAATAGTTTGTGAATATGTAGATAATGTGAGTCACTGAATCACTCACTTAACAGATTTGTTTGACTGGTTTTAAAAACAACAACAACAACACAATCTCATGGAAACTCCCAACAATTATTATTATTATTATTATTATTATTTTTTTTTTTACAGTTTGGTGGATTAATGACTAATTCACATAAATATGTACAATCTCATTCATGTTTTCTTATGATCTGCTAAAGCCCCAGTGCTTTGAGCCATGTTCTTTGAACTTCACAGAAACCATTATTCAATAAGTAATGCAGTATCACATTCACAATCATGCTATTTATCATTTAAATATTTCCATATACATGCATATTTATATAGTACAATTATAGCTAACATATTTTATCAACCTGCCATTCCTGTGCTATTACCCCACTCAAAACCTCCATTACACACAACACACTTCAATACCATTCAAGCACCAAACAATCCTTGTAATTTATTTCCAATAATAACTCAAATGGTCTCTAGTAATTTCCTCATTACTGAAACAGCTTTCTGAGATCTATAAGGTCAGAGCTTGAAACTCTCCGTTTATGCTAGCATAAATATTCAAGGTATGCTAACAGATTGAATACAATCTGCTTCATTTTGCTTTAAAGGATCTTGAGCTTAGCTTTTGTACACTTTGTACATTTCGTACTATAAAAACTGCAGTGTGTTTTGTAAGGGAATTTCTGTATTTTAAAGAACGCTAGAAGTGCAAAAATGTGAAAGGTTGCTGAAAAGTAAAAGATAACAAATCAGTCATTTTCATCTGTTTTGTCAGTTGCCACAAACTAAGTAAATGTAAGCACTGCAGCATGGAGGTTAATGTCCTGCGAACTCATCTCACTACATTGAGAAGAGTAAATTTGATTTGCAAAGACCCGAAATGCTCAGTATACAAACCTATTATTGACTGTTGGCTTTGGGAAACTGCACCGTTTGCCTGTCAATGGAAAATCAATAGGAAGCCATTATGTTGCCAAGTGTAATATGACAGCATTTTGTGGAGTTCACTGGCTAAGACTTTCATTTAACCATGTGCACAACCTGAGAGAAACCTGAGAAACCTGAGATGTGGGCCAGAAAAAAAGATGAGCCGGCTGCAATTCTCCTCGTGTAGTTTCTGTCTCATCAGCTAGTGTCATAATTGCTCAAGAATTAGAAGAAGTCAAATTACAGAAAAAGTACAATCAAACAAACAAACAAATCAACTACCTAATTTACAATGGGCCTGTATCATGAAGCTGGATTTGCTAGCTAGCAAGTTAATTTTCAGTTTAGTTTGAACCAATCTTGGGCTTTAGGTAACATGAAGGCAGCTCGACTTTATCGATCACTCTTTGTTGCCGGAGCAGCTGAGCTGAGCTACCTTCATGGTACCTAAAACCCAGAACTGGTGCAAAAAACAAAACAAAAAAACAATGAAACTAATAAATAAATAACAGTTGCATTAGCAGCATGCATTTATCCACACAAGTTGACTGAAATAGACAAATGAAATAAACATCCCCCAAAACAAGATTTTGATTATTTATTTATTTTTGCCACCATGAGCTATGGGACTGCATGTTTTCTATCTATGTGTACCTGGGCTAGCTTCAAAGAGTAAACTAATGAAATAATGGTTAGTTGGTTGGTTGGTTAGTTGGTTGGTTGAATTGTTTCTCCCTCCACAGAATACATTAAACTAGACAGATAGATAGATAGACAGACAGACAGACAGACAGACAGACAGACAGACAGACAGACAGA
>CAIGQV010018202.1:10711966-10723993 GCA_903798115.1 Danio jaintianensis
ACACACACACACACACACACACACACACACACACACACACACACACACAAACACACACACACACTCAAAAAATACTTGTGCTGCTTGTTCAAACTACTTATTTAGTATGAGTTGAACGAACACAATTCTTAGTTTTTTTTGGGACGACTTAACTGTTTTATGTCAATCTACTTAAAATTCTAAAAATGATTAAGTAAACTTATTCGATTTGTGTTGGGACAACATAAAGATTCTGTGGAACCCTGCATTTTTACAGTGCAGACACACACATATACAAAAATATATATATATATACTGTAAAAATGCAGGGTTCCACAATTTCTTTATGTTGTCCCAACACAAATATATTTTTATATATATATATATAATATTAATTATATATATAATAATTAATTAATTAATTGCTAAAATGTCATAAAAAAAAACTTTTCGACATCAAAAGTGCAGAGATCAAGATTCCATAATGCAATTCATAACCATAACTAAACAAAATAAACCTTCTGTTTATTTCACTCCACAGCTGTCCATTTGCCATTTATTTGAGTTTCACCTGGCTTTAAACTTCACTATTGCTTTTGTTTTTTAAACAATTGAAAGACAAAAAGCATGTATACGCTTTTTTTACTCATTAAACACAGCCTGAAAACCATATATCACTGGCAGCGCACTTTCAAAACCTTGTCTTCTCTGGTGCACGAAAGCATCAGTCTGCTTTAAGAGTCGCCGCTTGATTTGCCTTACACACCTTCCAGGCTGTTACTGCCAATTTAAGCTGCGGGTTAAAAGCAGTCCGGACAGAATGGATTGGCTTAGCGGGGTTATGGTGACAGCCGTCCGCGTGTTTAAAGGCCCATTCGGATCCAATCTATGAGATCCTCTCCAGAGATTTATATGCTGCTACTGGCTTATGGTAAACAGCACTGAGTAATAGTATCAATAGCATTTGGATGTCTCCAAGGTCACGTCCTGATATTTCATGCAATCCGCGATTGCTTTTGAAGTGCTAATTAAAGAGATAGTTCAGCCAAAAATTAAAAATCACTGCTAATTTGCTCAACTCTCAGGCCATCCAAGATGTAGCTGACTTTTTTCTTCTTCAGTAGAACATTAAAGTGTTAGTTCACCCAAAAAGATAAATTATCTTATTAATTACTCACCCTCATGTCATTCCAAACCCCTGAGACCTGCATTCATCTTCAAAACCCAAATTAAGATACTCATTTAAAGTCCAGATAAATAACAAAAAAACATGCTCAAAACAAACCATACGTCTTTACTGGTTCAGTCGGAATATTATTTATTTATATATAGTTATGACAAAACTTTTGTGTGCGCAAAAAACAAAAATGACGATTTATTCAACAGTTATATAAGTGCACAGTGTTTGTGAACATGCACAATATACTGACACTGAGGAGAAAAACCGTTGAATTAAGTCCTTATTTTTGTTATATGTGCGCACAAAAGTATTCTTGTAGCTTGATAATATTCAGATTGAACCACTGAAGGCATATGGTCTGTTTTAAGCATGCTTTTTTGGGGTAATTTTCTAGATGTTGAACATGTCTGGACAATCACTGTCTAAGGAGGATGAGAGAGCTCTCAGATTTCACCTAAAATATCTTAATTTGTGTTCTGAAGATGAGACACGTCAACTGAAGTTGCGAATTAGTAAACATAAATCCAGTATACGATGACAAGATATATCCTCGGTAATAGCAAGACATTTTAACGAATTAGGACATGGCATTAAACAACTAGAATGCATAGCAATCGAGGAAGTATGGGTCACGGAGAGGAGGTAACTTAAATAAAGAATTATTACAAAGAGAAGTGTTCTGGATTCATAAACTTAAATCACTTAACCCAAATAGGATAAATGAAAAACCACCCACAATATTGTGAACAATGGATTTGTATGGGAATATATTTCTAAAGTTTCTGATTGTTGGCATTTCATTCTTGTATCAATTGGTAATTTTTTTAAAGTAAGTGATGATGATTTATATGATTTTATTGTGATTCTTCAAACAAATTTGATTATGGAGATAATGTTTTTTTGTAGGTGGATGTGATGTTCCTTATGATGTTATTCTTCATATACATGTAATTGGATTGGATTGTTTTTATTGATGTAGAATATAATTAATGACATAATGTGATTGACAATTGAAAAAGAGAAGGGTGGGAGAAAATTGTTTCACACACTGAGGAAGGCATTGAGCAGAAACGTTTGTGCTTATATTTCCTGAAGAATGTGAAAAAATATATATATAATGCAATTACTCAATGAGTGCGGATCATGACCTTTTGAGTTATTCTGTTCTGAAGAAGAGCAAAAGTCTCAGAGGTTTGGAACAACAGAAATTACTTTCAAAAACAAAACAAAATTGATTTCTATTGGCTCCTGATCATACACAGAGTTCTAATAATGCGAAGTCTGTGCAAGAAAATAAGCAGTATATAAATAGTTTTTCCTTTAATCCAGTCTCAGCACTTAATCCAACAACAAAATCATTCCTTATTTATTTTTTTTATCTCTGTTTGCCATCTTGTTTGTATATATATATGTATGTATGCAAAACTAACCAAGATTTGTCATTGCATCTTAATTTTGTGGCTTTCTGTAGTGCTTAATAGCATAAAATCTCCATTCACTTATTTATTTTAAATGGCTGGAGTAAGATTATTTTAAACCAGTTCTCTCGGTTTGCAAAATCAGTCTTAAAAAAACATGAAAAAGTTTGCTGCTTAAGCCAGTGCAGACCTACAAGACACTCATTCAAAACTCATTTTTGGATGTGCCAGACAGTCACGCCAAGTTGAAATGAGCCAATATACTGACATATAGGATCCTGTTATGCCAATTTGTGCCAACTCATTCAGTTCTTTATTACACTGAAATAAGGAAACTTTGGTCTGACTTGGACTGAAGAACTGATGAGCCGGTGAAAAATGCCTACTTGTACCAAGCGCTTCATTAAAAGGGTGATATTAAAGTTTTAATGGTTTCTCATGGTTTATGTAATAAGGTGAGTACGACTTTATTCATTTTATATACTTTAACAGGGCTCCGGGCTAAAATGACACTGGTGCCACTACATTGTAGATGTACAGAACAGATGGCTGCACCTACACCTGATTTGGTTTACATTATGTAATATTGTAATATTGCACATGCAATATTAATAATATCACAAGATTTGTGTCTTCGAAATGCACATTTGACAGTAGCTTGAGTTAAGGGTTGCAGGAGTGTATAGATGTAAATCAATTTTCATCAAGAAAAGCTTTACTGTAAGAATTGTAACAGCTTTATCTTTTACGTTTATAGATCAAAATAACCACAAATAATGTATAACATCTTCACTACCATTGTAAAAAAAAAAGTTCTATGACATTTGTTATCAAAACATTTAGTAAAATTGGTAATATGACTTATTAAGCAAACATGGAAATATTATATTCCATTACTCCTATAATATACATTCATTCTTTAATAAAACTTAATATGGATATGTCTCAATTCTTTCTGTGGTTCCCACTTTACTACTATGTGTGTGTTACTACTATAAAACAATGGTAATAGTTTGTAACTTGTGGTAAGAAAAGCATTCAAACATTGTCATTATTACTCAGTGTTTGAGGTGTATTCCAACACTGTAGAACATGTTTCATTTAAAGTATGTTTGCTTTAAACTAGTTTCATTAGTGGTTATTATCAGAGAGTTCTGTAACAAATGCAAACAGTGCTGTTTAGTGCTCGTGTTAACAACTGGTCAAGTGAAACGCATTTGCTCAAGCTCCCGCAATCCTGTGTCTCTTTCTTTTAAATTGAGCTTATAAATGGTCAATGCGGTGCACAGATCAAGTACCAATGTATCTCATACACAATAAAAAAATCAGCACTAACCAGTTTGGCAAATTGATAATGGCACAAGTGCCCTGGCTGAAAAAAGGTCTCAAAATATGAACATTTATTAGCATCTGTTTAAGCATCTGTAATTCACATAGTTGCTTTGTGATTTAAAATGATAATTAAATATACATTACCCAGTTGCACGTACCCAGCTGTAATTCATGTCCAAAAGAATCCATTTGTTTAAAGGAATTTATTGCACAGATAAGATTCATAAGATCTTAATGTATCATCAAGTGGCAGGTATTAATTTTGTTTTGCCTGTATTTGTTTAGGGTTTTTTTTTGACTCTATGGGTTCTATACACCTGGCGCAATGCAGCATCAGATGCAACGGAAGTGTTTTTTTGCTAGTTTCAAGTATAATTTTCACGTTCTGCACCACATTGTTTAAATAGCAAATGCATTTGCACCTATTTGTTTGGCAATGTGTTCCTATGGTGATATTTTGAGAATGATAAATGCTGTGCCGTTGACCAACTAAAAGGTAGTCTAAAGTCAATGGCAATTTTTTTTTGTCATTTAAAGAGTGCATTAGTGATATACGTCTGTAGGTGGGTCCACAATGTGCATACACATTGCTTATTACACACACGGGGACACACAAACATTTTAAATATGAGAAATTAAAGTATTCCTTTATCAAGTGAACGAACGAAGCTTACATGGACGTACCCTCGATCCCTTGATTTTGACCAAGGGAGCGAGTCGGTTTCATATGTTCACTCCAGCACCTATATGTCCCAGAATGCAATGCAATTGCAACATCACAACAGTGTAGTTCCCAAGTGCTCAAGGATTTAGGGGATTCCATTTAAACCCATTCAAATGTTCCACCTGTAGTGGACACTTGTGTGGTGTAATCAATGATGCACATCCGAGGGAACAATATGGAGGGAAGTTAGCGAGTGAAGTTAGCGAGTGAAAAAAAGTTACTGGAATATAGCCAATAGATGGTCTGCTCACAGGCATAATACTCACGCATAAGGAGATTCACCTTGCGAGTGAAGCATTCAGTTTTTCTGCTTTCATGAAAATAACAAATGCACCATGTTTCAACCGCAACTCGCTCTTTAAGGAAATACGAGATGAGACTGATTGTTTTAATGTATGTTACACCCAAAACACACCTAGAAGGTCAACCATTATAGACTATGCACCGGGCAGTGGATTCAGATATGCCCTAAGTGCACCTGCGTCGTGTACTTTCAAACCATGCATTTAGATTGTTAAAATAGAGCCCTATAAGTTCTAGTAGCCATTGACTTGCATTTTATGAATCATCAGGGCTCACAGTTTAAGCTAAAGCATTCATGTTTAACATTCTACTGAAGAAATAATAAAAAAAAAACATTACCTATTGCTTGGAGGGCCTGAGGGTAAGCGAATTTTAATCGCTTTAATTGCTAAGCAGCTATCCCATAACGCAGGTATGATTTCTAGGTCTTTGTTTTGCTCTGAGTTCTCTGGTACGGTGTCGTACAATACCTGCTCCACATGTCACTGCTCATGTTTGCAGCGCTCTTTCATCCACACACACTGTAGGCGCTGGGATCCCGTCTCTTTCCCCACTGGCGGCTGGTTCTGCCATGGCCTGGCATTGAAGGCCACCCACACTACAGATGCTCAACCCTTGTGGCAGCCTTCAGGCTCAGAAAAACAGCCTTTATATGCTTTGGTCTGAGGGCTCCTGCACGCTTCTTTCAGTGTAGGCAAGTAGGGAAGCATGCAAAACCTGTGCGTGTGCGTGTGTGTGCGTGTGCGTGCCTGCGTGTGTGTGTGTGTGTGTGTGTGTGTGTGTGTGTGTGTGTGTGTGTGTGTGGATGCATGATTATGAGCTAAAAAAAGTCTAATATACAGTATTCCTTATTATGTATTATGCCTTATATGTTTCTCAATCGACCCTGCAGCTGATGTTATGCGTGGCAGAAAACACAAGCCAGAAGAAAGACTACAGGGCCAAGAGGCATGAGAAGGAAAAAACAAACAAAAACAGATTCACTGTAAAACCGAGGTGTAAATATGAAACTGTGGCTTAAACTTTAAAATGCACTCAAATATTGAATGTAATCTGCAAATTATGTATTATTTGATGCATCTCTCTCTCTCTCTCTCTCTCTCTAACATTAACTCATTACATCAACTAATACAACCTTATTGTAAAGTGTTATAATTATAGTTATACAATTATAATAATTATAGCTACACAAGTATAATGAAGCATGCATATAAAATGGGATGTACCAACACTGTAAAATCAATTAGTTGACTTTAAATGTGTTGCCTTAAAAGTATTAAGTAAATGAACTATGTGAATAATTTTTAAAAAGTCACCTTAACAGTTCCGAGTTAAAGTCCTAGTTGTCGCTTTTAAGGCAATGTGTTTTTTTAAGGCAAAGTAACTAATCGCTTTATACAGTGTAATGTAAAGCTGTAATGATGCAAGTTTGTATGTATATGTCATGTAATAACACACCTACAACTGATTTGGGCTTTCAAGTCACTATATTTAACCACAAACATGCAATACTACAAAATTCGATGGATGTTTCTTCAGAATTATTCAGGTTCAGATTGAGATTTCATCTAAATCTAATTTGATTTTGTTTTTTTTTTGTAAACAGACTGACTGTCACCACTGAATATTTCAGCCCCCTCGCTGTCACATTCCTCTAGAAGTTTCAGAAGTATCCTTGATTTTTCGCCCATCGGTTCTCATGTCTGCTAGCTGTTTGTTTGTTGTTTTACATCAGACCGGTCTGTACAACATCTTCTCCAACACCACTGCCAGCAACAGACAGAGTGCAAATAAACCCCAAATCTGAAATACTGCCAAGGTATTTCGTGATGTAAATCCCTCATTCCCAATACATTGACCCTTTCAGCCACAACATCTGCCCTAAGCATTATTTTTAGTGTATGAAACGAGACTAGCTCATGCAACATCATCTTTACGCCCCGTTTTCATGATTCTCAATTGACTCGAGCCATAAAAAAAATAAACATGTTTACAACACCACCTGCGCTAATATTTAGCTCCCACTTTTAGGAGCTGAAATCCCTCAACCCACTCCTCAGCCATCAAATCTTATTACCATGCAGAATAAGCCCATATTTGTGCACGGCGAGACTCAATATCAGACTCCTGGCAATAAAACATGATATATATCCAAGGAGATGAGATCATCAAACGCCTTCCAAAAACTGTATGTATAATTAGGAGGGAGCCATTAATCACAGAATGCTGAGCTGCTTTCTGTAATGAGATTCCCAAAGTGAAATTTATTAAGCCAGGCTGGTATTCACCTCACTGTTTATCAGGTTCAAATCACCATTTTTTTTGCTCAAAGATTCAGCGCCGAGGGCATTCGCCATGGGAGAACGGCTTGCGGATGCATTAAGAGAAAGAGTGTTTAAAAATTAGCCCTCCCTTATGTGTTTGTTATGAAGTATCCCACCGTCTCCTACACACCCGAGGGAAACCGAGCTGATTTCTTTAACATTTCTTTATTTATTTAATCATCATTATGAGGCTCGACAGTGAGCCCGTTTGACAGAAAACCATATGACTCCTGCATATATTCCAGAATGCATTGTAATTATGAGTATGATATCGAATGGTGTGAAGGGCGGGCTGTGATTTACTATGGTTGAATTCTTACATCGCCGTCAGCCTGTGATGAATTACCACAGCCAAACTCTGAACACACGCAACTATTTCATGCTCGACAATGTAAGAAAACAGCGAGACATCAGAGATTTTAGGGTCCTCCTCCTGTTTAGATGAGCAAAGGCGCTTTGAGCCGAAACATTAGCTGAGACGTGCAACAAAATATGGACAGTATTTGTGAAATTGCTGTTGAACAGTCATTCCTTGGTTTTTATAAGGAGAAACACTTATAATGAAAACTTTACACAGATATGTACAGTAGCTACAGCTTTTTTTTGGAAGTATAACCCTATACTGTCAATAGGATTTGTTTCTTCTTAGCTTCTTTCTTTTCTTTCTTTCAAGCTGCTACATAAGTTTTGTTTTGGAGGTCTTGTGCAATACCGTGGTTTACATGCATCCAAGGTCAAAAAACACTTTTCTTTTCTTTTCATCACATCTTAAGTGTCTCATGTTTGAAAAAAAAACAAAAAAAAACGAAGAATGAAAAAAGATTCATTTACTGACTTCAGTGATTAAAAAAGGAGTTTCTTAAAATACCTTGTAAATTAAATAAAAGTTTTGTCTCAACAATAAATGCTTGTTTTTGACATGCCAATAGCACAAACCAGCTAAAATGTTTGCAGACACCCTCTGAAGACCATGATGGCATAATATTTGGACTCAATTCGCTATTCCTGGCTCTGGAATTAACGGACTAATAGATTCCTCACTGTTCTTGTGAGAATTTATTTTTCTTTCCAATCCCTACTAGTAGTAAATAAGCCTTATAAAGAAGCTTGATCAATGAAGCACATCATTTACTGCATACATGGCACAAGGACATAGCGTGTCTAAAATGTATGTGCACAGTAGTTGAATAGAATGTAAATCGTTAAGAGCAAACTTTCAACTGCAATAACATTACAAGAGTGAAATAAGAGTGTGCAGGATATATTTTGGCTAAAATAAATTAAATATATTAAAGGCGCAATATATACGATTTTTGTTCATTATCATATCCAAAAACCACTAGAACAGTGTTATATATTTTGTCCTAAAGTGCAAATGCGCTAATGACATCACACCCCCTCGATTTTCTGTTTGGTTTTATAGAAAACAAGGAAACACCAAAGATGGTTTAGTATGTTGTGTGTTAATATACATACTATAATATAATACTATAATATAATATAATAATATAGTAGTAATATTCCTGTACATACACTTGTCAATTTGTATATTTGCATTCACTACAACTTTCATTTTTTAAATATATTTATTATCTGTTTTTTGTCCTGTCTCTGTAATTCTGTTGCACTGTAGAAGCTCTGTCACGAAAACAAATTCCTCGTATGTGTGAACATACCTGGCAATAAAGCTCTTTCTGATTCTGATTCTGATTCGGTTATATTAGACTGGACAGAGCAGACTTAAAACAGAACCTTACAATAAATGTATGATAAAACAGCGCTGTTTCTTCCCTACGTGATTACTATAGGAAGAACTGGAATCGGTGGACTGTAGCATAATAAAAGCTCTGCTGCTTTCATTCTGCATCGGTACGTCAATGGTCGCATTTCACTTAAACAACTTTCAGCCTTACTCTGCTTCAAACTACCATGACGATAAGTTTTGAATACTTTAGCTTATCCATGAACATGATTTATGCAGGAATGCTGTAAGACATAATAAGATGACAAGTCCAATGATTCCACACTCAGTCATCCAGTCATACACCCTCTAGTTGATAAAAAAATGACATACTCTTCCTTTAAAGTTATAAAAACTAAATTAAACATAAATTTACATTTAGAATGTAAACACATTTTCGATTCTTGTAAATCAACAGTATTCAACATATGAGCTGCGTCCCAATTCGCATACTTTTACTACATTTTATGTGAAGAACAAGTACATACATTTGAGTGTTTAACAGAAGAGTGTGCAAACTTTGGGACATACTACTTCCTCATTAACTAACCTTCTACCATTCATCAGAGTCACTAGACTGATAGAATGGAACCCTACAGACCAATATGTTACTTAGTCATGAGCCCTGTCAATCATCTTGACACATCATCCACATTTCTTTCATATTTAATTACCTACCCAAGTAGCAGCAGCTTAATCTGCCATTCATGCAGTTCATGAGTCTTTCATTTAGAGTTAATGTCCAATCACGTCTTTATAAAAGTTCACGTTGTTGTTGCAGATAAAATATAACACAGAAAACGTGATTTAAATATTTTCCAGTTGGCTAGATATTAATGTCTAGTCATTCAAACAACTTTACCGAAGCCCCTCTGCTTGACGATTGGTCTCACCATGTTTGTAGTTTGTTTACACTTTTTCTTCGAGTTTATAGTTCTAATTGAATTCACATCCAACGCACAATGTATTGTGGCCAATATTAGCCATTAGAGTACTGACAGTTCTACATCGAATTTCTAATGAAAATAGTACAGCATCCGTTAACTTTTCTCATACTCTTTTCAACGGTTTGGGACACACAATTCTATTTTCAAATACTATTTAGGACGGATAGTATACAAATTGGGACACAGCAACAGATTTAGAGTCACAAACAAGCCCAAAACAACCCACATTCAGTCGAGTCTCAAAGTTACCCTGCCGCATTACATTCCCATAAACCAGCACTAATCAAAGACACATCAGGCTTACAAAGGACTCTCATAAACAGCTTGAGTAAGTAAATTAATTCAGCCAATCAATCAAATTAAAGTGCAAGGTAGACAAAGATTTAGCTGAAACTCATCAAACGGCACAACTTGTGGCACCTCATTAGTAATCAACGCCCGAAATAAAGGACTGAAGACTGCAGTTGAAAATCGATGGGCAAGTCCTTCCACGCCATTGTTGCTGTTGATAGCGGGGAGGCTCATCTGCCATTGAAAACACGCTCAGATTCATTGTTTAGCATCACTCTCTTTTTTAATTAAGTGCCATTGATCTGTTCAAAGCACCACTTCTTTATGCATTTCCTTCTGCTTCTAATTTCACAGCGCGTTCGCGAGGTTTGGATGCCCTCGTTTTGGATTAACTGCACCTTAAAGCTGCCTTTGAGAGAGGAAGGCGTGCCGTGATTTATTTTGTTTTCAGCATATTTCTCAGGTCCGTGCAGAGTTAATATAAACGCCAGTGACTCTAAATCTGTTTCATTAGGCTGGGCTGCCACCCGTGCAGTGCCCTTGCAGACAGGAGGAAAGGTCTGTTGGCGAGGTACTGCTTCCAACAGAAGGTTAAGATATGACGTTACATTTATCAATGGCTAAATCTACAGAACGGAAGGGAAAAAAACGAAGTCAAGTTAGCGTGAAACATGTCAGGCCTGCAGGGCTGTGGAGAGGATGTAATTCACATGAGGATGCGACCGCAGCATTGAAGGAAATCAGTCACTGAACAAATGCGCGCGATTCACTTCTCATCTGATTCTGAAGTAATAAAGGTCTGAATCTAGTTAGCTTTACTCTGTGAATTTCACCCAAAAATCAGAAGTAAATGATAATGTGCAGTCAAGCAGTGCTTATTGCAAAAACCCTGAAGTGATGAAGCACATGGAGCCTTTATGGGTTTATTTTGCAATAATGACTGAGTGCGAGAGTTATATTAGTATCAGCGAGTAATGATTCTAAGTTCTATAAAGAGTTTGAATTTTCTACTTTAAGTTTCATTTTAGTAAAAATCTCATTGTGTTTTTTGTCATTTTTACTACTTTTTGTTTTATTATTTTCATTAGTTTGGACACACTTTATTTTAAGGTACACTTCCTGCTATTAACAATCTGTTAATTAGCTCACGTTCAGCTCAAAAAAGTACTAATTTGCTGCTCATTAATAGTTAGTAAGGTAGTAGTTGGGTTTAGGTATTGGGATAAGATATGTAGAATAAGATCTCATCACTTTATAAGCACTAATAAACAGCCAATATCATAATAATAAATAGGTAATAAGCCAGTAGTTAATAGTGGAAATCGGTATTTAAAGCGTCACCATTATTTTTCTTTTGTTTCTTAAGTTTCAGATTTCTAGCATGTCTAATATTGTGCTAGCTTGAATGTACATCTTGCTAAAATGTTTCAAAATTAATTAGCATATTTTATTGTTTTAACACATTTAACAAGCTGTTTTAGCACTATGCTAGCTACACATATTGCTGATATTTTTATCACATGGCTAAGATATTTTAGCTGTTGCTAATTCATTTTTGATTTTGTTAATATGAATTAGCATACTAGGATCTTTAAAACATTTATTCAGGTATAATTAATTATCTTGTTTTAAAACAAAATCGCACAACAAACATTGCTAACATGACTTTTAGCATGTTTTCTATATATAGATAGAAGTCTATTCTAAAATTAGGATACCCAAAATTATTGTATTTTTTATGGAAATAAAAAAAATCTAAATAATATATAGTATAACATATAAATACAT
>CAIGQV010018202.1:10724393-10737818 GCA_903798115.1 Danio jaintianensis
ATATTATAATCTATATATTATTTATTTGTATGCATATTATAAAGTATAGGCCTATATGTCTGTATATATGCGTATTATATATGTGTGACACTGAACTCTAGTTTGAACTCAGTCCCAGTCTGTTATATTGTTATATTTATCAAAAGAAAAAACCTGAAAATACTGTGTAGAGCATTCCTGTTGAGTGGACGGATGCACTATTTTGATGTAAATGCCAAAGTGCTGTGACACACACTGGCATACACAAATAGTCCAAAAAGACCACAAGGTTTAATCATAGGTCGCAGCCAAAAGATCTCCCACTTCTGCTCCGCTTGAAATGCCATTCCTGCAGTTTTGTTGACGCCACTTTCCTTTTCCAATTGTCTCATCAATACCTGCGAGCAGGAGGTTGGCCTGAGCGTTCTCAAAGAGGTTGTGCTTGCACTTGTCGTGTCAGTCCCTCCTTATTTGTTGTTGGCAGAAAAACAGTCTGCATGGCTTCTCTAGAACTTTCTGAACTTACAGAAGAGCTTTACGGGTCTAGGATGCCAGAGTCTGAGATTCAGCGACTTCAAGTGAAATCAAAAGCTGTGTCCATCTGAAACTGCTTGTTCACTCATGACTAATAATTGTATGGCATTGAGAGGACTGTATCAGGAAAGAGGGAATTAATATGAGTGAATTTGCACAGAGAAAAGCCTGTCGTAAACAATTTTGTTATAAATGTTACATCTACAATCCTGTAATATATACTTTTCTGACTTTATGAATTAAATGTCACTGTTCATTTGTCACATGTACTGTATTATTTGATGACAAAAAGAACAAAAACGCCTGCTGATTTTCATTCATTCATTTTCCTTCGGCTTAGTCCCTTATTTATCAGGGGTCACCACTGTGGAATGAACCGCCAAGTATTCCAGCATATGTTTTACCCAGCAGATGACTTCCAGCCACAACTGAGTACCTGCAACACCCATACACTCTCGCATTCACACCACAGACTGTAAAAGATATGGACGTAGTATCCGTGACGTCACCCATTGGTTTCTAAAGAGCGCAAATGAAGCTACAAGTAGGCGTAGCCAACCGTCGCCATTTTGTTCACGCGTCATCGCACTGACTGGGGTTGACCAAAAAAGTGCAAAGAGGCGGCGCGTCAGTGGAGGTAAAGATGCCAGCTAGCATTTTGCTTAGACGGGCTTTTCTTTGGGAGAAATGCTTAATACTTCATTACCTGCGACTCGTTTGTGTTCTGACCACATGGGCTTGGTTGTATACTATAAATCAATAAAGTGTTTAGTCTTTTAAAAAACTTTTTAAATAACTTCCAAATATTTCAAATATAGTCTGTGTTAGTAAATGCAAGGTTATTGATGAAATCCAGGCATAACACTGTATGACTGTTTTATAGCCTACAGCTAATCAATCTGTCAGATTCTGGAGTGCAGTACTAAAGAAAATTATAAATGATAAATTATCTTAAATAAAACTAATACATTTATAGATATGATATATAAGTATATAATTTCACTCAGCTGGGACTCAGCTGGAGGCAACTTGAATGGTTTGTGAGCACAATTAAGTGCACAGCATGCCATATTACCTGATAATTGTAGGAAATAATTCCAAAAGGCAAATGACTGTGTAAAGCCACATAAAACAAAACAAAAACACGATGTATATACCGAGCTCAGCGGCTAATCAGCCGGAATCAGCTGAGGTGACATGACGGTGACCAGCGAGACCTAACTGTCACTCAAGTGGCCACGCCCTTAATTATGCAGACTTAATATTACTTAATAAAAACGAAACGGATGAAAAAATTGTTTTTATAAATTTTTATACAAAAAATTCACCCCCCCTCACAGTTGTCATGAAGGGTAATATTAGCTATATGCATCAAAACCATCTTTTGTACCAGGCTGTAAACATGTTTTTATCAGCTGTAAAATTGGCCAGTTTAGCATTGCAGTCAGTGAACATCTGGAGTTCCTGGAGCCAGCCCCCAAAGGCGAGTCGATGAATTGCAGTTTCAGTTACTTCCGTATTGGCTTCACGAGGGAGAGCGGGAGGTTGCTGCTTGATTCACACACAAACTCATACACTATGGCCAATTTAGTTCATCAAATTTACCTATAGTGCATGTGTTTGAACTATGGGGGAAACCGGAAACACCTAGAGGAAACCCATGCAAACACAGGGAGAACATGCAAACTCCACACAGAAATGCCAACTGACCTAGCCGGGACTCGAACCAGCGATCTTCTTGCTGTGAGGCGACAGTGCTAACCACTGAGCCACCGTGCCGCCCAACCTGCTGATATTTACTTTTAAATAATAATTAAAAAACAAAAACAATACTTTAAAATGTATTTGTTTGTAAAAAAAAAATTATACATGGTATATAAATATAATTTAAAATATACATTAATTACAGTAACATTTGTAAGAAATATCAACAAGAATTACTGTACGTAATTTATTTATTATTTTCTCCTGAGCACTGTTGGATAAGTTACTCAAACAAGTAATGGATTACAAATGACTGAAAACTACTTGTAATTGTAATCTGATTACATTACTAATTACTGCATGTAAAAAGTATTCAGATTACTAATAGATAAAACTAATAGCCTAAAAAATAGATTTAAAACAAAATATTGCAAAGCTTTGAAAACAGTAACTTAGCTTAATCCAAATCCAAAAGATTTTATCCATATTTGGGCCTTAAAAATCGTATGTTAAAACCTGCCTCACAATGAAAAATGTACATTTAAATGTGCTTATACTGTACAGTGTTTTATGTAGACAACAGTATAGGACATACTGTATGTGTATGTGCTTATCTGTTTTTAACTGTGAGAGCATTTTAGACATAAAAAAAAACCTCAATAAAATTAAAATAGTTCGCCTAACAACTAAAAACAGTATTGATGAACATAAAAGCGAATGCTCACTGGCACTATTGTGCAACTCATGGTTTTAAAAGGCATATAATTGTTTATCGTCTCTTATCACCTTATTTGTAATGTAAACAAAGCAATTAAATTGACTTTAGTGATTGTAATCCAATTATACGAATTTAAAACTTTACATTACTGTGTTCCCAGAAAATGTAATTACAGTAGAATGTAACACGTTATAACTAAATCTGCTCCTGAGGTAACCCTGGTATAATTTCTGAATTGAATTTGCTTCCACCAGTTTTCAGCCGTGTTTCTCCTCTTTCTGTTTTGCTCAAAGACCAATGCCAATGTGCTTCACTGAGTGTACATTGGATGTACACTTGAAATCAGAGTAGATTGTGGGTAAAAAGACACCACTACAAATGCCAAACACCCGTTATAGTGCACTACATAGTGAATAGGGAGCACATTTAGACAAACATAGTCTCATGTCCCTCATTTCTCAAGAACATCTCTAAAAGCGGCACTTGTATGCGTGTGCGTGCGTGCGTACTGTTTGTAACCACTGGCTTGGCAAATCCAGCAAATATTCCTAGATGGCTGTGCTCTCACCATCTGATTGAGTGGGATGTTGCACGTCAATATTTTCACTGAGCTGTCTTTGTGCTGTAGGTACATAATCCGTTCAAACGGACGGCTGACTGTTAAAATTGAGGCGACGCTTTCCAGCCCAACATGTTAATATTCAGCCCACTGTTATGTCTTGTTGTGAGGCAGACTTTTGTTCTGCTGTTTTCCTTAATTACCAGCATGAATATTTATGCGATCCATACACACGTGGATACTCAAAGAGCCTTTATTATTGTATACAAATGCACTGTGATAGTGAACTTGTTTACTCTATTGGTTTATAAGCGACTGTTTGTCAAAGATGAAAATAAACAAGGGTTTGAGGCTTCATCAATCAAGCGAACAAATGACTTGGAAATATTTCATCTCACACGCCATCTCCTACATGTTGGCCCACATGAGATTCTTCTGGAATATCTCATGCAACCTTGTGGTTTTGTTTAAATTAGCAAGATTTTTGGCGTATAGGTAAACAACTAGATAAATGTAAATGATGTAAATGCTAAATCTATGTTTTGCTACAAACCAAAGTTGGTGTTTTTCACAATTCTGGAATTTCTACACTGCAAACCTTTATACTAATAAACCACGACAACCGAAGTAAATGATAATGTGCAGTCAAGCAGGGTTTATTGTAAAAACATATACGATGTATGACGCATGACAGCTGAAGCTTTGGGAATAGATGAGTGTCATACCACTAACCACAGTTTGTTTACTACAGAAGACGACGATGAGCTCGTTGATAAATATAACGTTAAACGTATAATGTTATTAGGGGTGGGATGGCTCACAAAATTGTTCAGTTTGTATCACAGTTCTGGGTTTGATTTTGGTTTACATTGTAAAAAAAGATTTTTAACACTTTTGTAACACTAATTCCAAAATAAAATCCACTATTGTAAGACTTTAATACCTCATACATCAGCATAAAATACATTTACCATTTACAGTATTTAGTAAAGTTATTCTCAAGGCCTTTAATTTCAGTCTTACAGTTTTAATTTAGTCTTTTGTTGTTGATTAAAAAGTAATGACAGTGCGTTCATTTTGGCTGCTGTCATTTAAAACAAATCTTCAATAAATGTGTACTTTCACTTTAGAATGATAATATGGGTATTCTGATGTTATGTTACATGATGTTGTTACATTCCACCTACACTGTAAAATATATCTGTTAATTAATAGTTTCCGTATTTTGTGATTCACAAGTGTTTTCTGTTATTGTGAATTGCATTATGGGATGTTGATCTCTGCTCTGTCAACTTTTTATGTTGAAATTTCAACTCTACAGTTTAACAAAGTGACTTTTATTGACATTTTAGTCATTTGAAATAATATAATGCATAATAAATAATATATAGAGGACTAAGTTTGTAAAATAACAGAAAATGTACTGACAGTTTATTGCAAGATTTTTGTACCAACACAGACAATATATCACTTTAAACTATTAAACTCACTTTTTTTAAAGTAACTTTTTCAAACTTTTTATTGTTAAAAGTTGTTGGAAGAAAGATCAGACATTCCAGACATCAAACACTCGATTGTCCGTCAAAAAAAAAAAAAAAAAAAAAAAAAAAACTGTGTGAACTGAATACATGTGTACCGAAACATGACAAGAGAACTGAATGGTTAGTTTTTTTCCTCATGAACTGTCCCATCCCTAAACTTTATACAGTATATTACTCTTACAATGCTGTGTATATGCATCTACCCGTCTTACGTCATACATCATATGCGTCAGTTGCACATAGCGTGCATTAGGCCGCCACTGGAAGTCAGTGATTGGAGTTAATAATTAAAACATTTTAAATATTTCTGTTACAAGAACACATCGACTCACTTCATACACTCAAAAAATGACATTTGTTGTTTTTTCAAATACGTTTTTAAAATGAGCTGAAGCAACACAATAATTAGGTTTTTTGGGGGGGGGACAACTTAATTGTTTTATGTTCAATCCACTTAAATTTGCAAAAAAGAATAAGTAAACTTAATTCCTTCATGTTGTCCCAACATAAATCGATTGTGTGGAACCCAGCTTTTTTTTTTTCAATGTAAGACATGTGTTTACCGCCTGAAGGCGTATGGGTTATTTATGTGCTTTTGGAAGCTTCAAAATAAAAGCCACTATCCAACAATACTACAAAGTATGGAAGAGCCAGTATAAAATTGAAAACTACTCTGACTGTGTTCATCAGACAGAAACAAAAAGTAATATATACACATAGAATGGCTTGAGGGTGAGTAAATTACGGGGCAGTTAATATTTTTGGTTGAACAATTCCTTTAAGAGCTCAAAATGATGATACTTGCATTTCTAAAATAATGCCCAATTGAGGCATACCTCTTTTTGTTGTAGCTGTGTATTATTCTTCAATTCAGCAGGCCTGTCATCATTTATTACTTTATTTCTATTGTTGCAAAGTCTATTTCAGGTAACCCTGTTTTTCAAATATTACAAACAACCAAATTAATTACGATTAGATCACTTTATATGCCAGTTAAATGTTCTGTCTGCATGAGCTGCTCTTGGGTGGTAAAAGCTGCAATGCATAACCTTTGCAGTGACCAAATGAGAGACTATAGTCTAGCATACGATTCCTGCTGAAGAAAACATCATGATTCGATTCCTTTCACCTTCTTTCAGTTTAGACGTAATAATCCAATCTTAATACAGGTTTATAGTCTCAGATTTATATTGTGTGTGTGCTGAACTTGAGAAGATAAGGGAGTGACATTGCCATTTAAAACCAATCAATGAGATGCTATCAGCTTTTCCGACGCAGATTTGAGTCCAGCATGTCAAACAGAAGAAGCCCATCTTGTTCAGCCTTCTGTATTTGATAGGACATTTGCTCAGTCCAATGCAAACCCAATTATAATGTATAAACACACAATTATAATATTCAAACATTATTAATTCATCAGTATGCTCACCAAAATATTCATAACTTTGCTGCTATTATGTAAAAAGAGCTAACTCTGAGAGTTTGCTGTAATGTTTTTCGTTTTTCCTCTTAAATCTAAGGCTGTGCAGAAATGCTGTAAACATGGGCAACACGATCAAGAGCTAATTAAAACCATTCATTAGAAAGGTAATTGAGGGAGTATTCATCTCAATCCAACTAATGCAAAGAGAAACGCGAACATTTACAAGAGGGAATTAAACAGCAAATTCAAACTTTTACATTGATTTACTTTGCCAAGTAACACAGATGTGGTGTAGTGTTTAGCGCACAGTAAGCTGTGTAGTTCATGTCATTTCCCAGACTTCCATTTCTAACATGGATTTTTAGTGATTTGTTCACAACTGTCAGCCAACAGGTATTACTGTTTCTACCTGGTATTAACATCCCATCAAAAGTGTCTTTTGTTTTTGAACTTTGTTTTGCAGGAACGTTCAGTGCTACAAAACCCTTGTAGTGAAGTAAAATGTATTTTTTGAAATAAAAATAAGTAAGTTTTACAAGGAAAAACACAAATTGATGCTTAATGTTACTTGCCTTTTCTTTTTAAATAATTTATTATCGATTTATTGAGTGATGACACAAAAAATGACTGCCTTGATGCCAGCCTTCAACATATGTGGCACATTGAAAATTAATATGGTTTTGAAAATTTTACTAGGGAAAATAGTACATAAATAAATTTAGAAAGGAAGAAAGGTAAACAAATTTGAATAATTTGTTTAAAAGTTATATATGAATTATACATACATATTTCTACATACATATGCTTTACTTTAACTAAAAAAAAATGTATGGTATTTTTATAATTAATTAGAAAAATGTTTTTATTTTAAAGTATAAATTTAGTTTAAAGGTTAAAGTATAGCAATCAAATAATTAAAGTTAAAATAGTACTGAAATATTATTAAAATAGCATTTTCATAATAAAGATTAGTCTAAATTTTGTATAACCACATTTCTTTTCTTTTTTTTTTTTACATATTATTGGTATGTTTTATTTAGTTTTAATATGTCCATTTTGAAAACCCCTGGGCTCAACTGTCCGATTTAATTGGATTTAATTCAGCCTCCATGGACTTCAAATGGAAGTCCACACCCTTCAAAGGATTCATCCTCTGAATTAGGACACAACTCATAATAAAATCAAGGGAATTATGTGGTGTTTAAAGACAGCAAACTGATTAAAATGCATTATTTGTATCTCTTTAATTGGTAAAAAGAGAAAATTTCCATCTGAATATTATTCGGATTTTTATTACAAACGCCTGCATTAATATGGCCACTGGTGTCCATACGGTCATGTGTGGTGGTGAATTATGCCATGTCGTGCTGAGTTGTTTACCCGCTGTCTGCGTTCCAGTAGCCTGATTGCATTGTATTACCCGGTCGCCTCAGAGGAGAGTAAACCCCGCTAATGACTTTCTCATTCACATTGACCTTGAGGACTGCAGGTAATTAGACCTGAGCTGTTATTGTCTAATGGAAAGTTAAGGAGAGGCTGAACACCGCAGGAAAAAAGGAAAAAAAATTCCCACAATCCCAGTCTTCTCCCAGAGAGCATCAATCAGCAGTAACCAGAGGAACCTTCATCAGAAGATGCATCAAATCAAACCATTTTTACCGTTTTCAACCCTTGTCTTTTCCGCAGCATGGAGCTGTTATTTATGAATTCAATTCTGTTATGCAGGGTTGTGTACGGAGAATGGCTTTACTGTATGTCACTGTCAACTCTGTCATCTCTGACTGAGCATTATCATTTATAAACAAACACCAGGTGAAAGTCATAAATTGGTCTCTGGACGTGTTTCTAGAGTCCTCGGTTTAGATTACACTGTAAAAAAAAGTGATTGTAGCTGGAAGGAAATGCAGAAGATAAAAATCTAAGTTTCAATTATGGTGAATAATTGTACTTCTTTTTCAATATTGCACATTTTCATCCATTTAAATAGAGTAAGAAATGTTTCATTTATTTAAACATCGCTCATATTTCATTATTCGTTTTATGTGTTTGTTTTTTTTGCATTTTATTTTTTATTTTAAAAACGTATTATTATGTCGTTTTTAACACTTTCAAAATACTGATAATGTATTGATTTTTGTTGAAGTTACTTTGTTTCTTTTGTGCTTTACCTTACATATAATGTTGTTCAATTATTGTTTATTGCATTGCTTTATTGTCTTGTGTTTCATTGATGGTTTTTAGTAGTTGTGTGAGCACTTTCTATATATTATTATGTTCTTAAGCTTGTAGAAAAGCTGTTTGTGATGTTTTTCAAAAGCTTGCATTTTCACGTGGCAACATGTTCAAAAATAAAATATAATTCAATTCAATTAAGGCGTCACGGTGGCGCAGTGGGTAGCACGATTGCCTCACAGCAAAAAGGTCGCTGTTCTCCCCCTGTAAGCGTGGATTTCCTCTGGGTGCTCCGGTTTCCCCACAAGTCCAAAGACATGCGCTACAGGTGAATTGGGTAGGCTAAATTGTCCGTAGTGTATGTGTGTGAATGAGTGTGTATGAGTGTTTCCCAGCAATGGGTTGCAGCTGGAAGGGCATCCGCTGTGTAAAACATATGCTGGATAGGTTGGCGGTTCATTCTGCTGTAGCGACCCCAGATTGATAAAGGGACTAAGCCGAAAAGAAAATGAATGATTAAATTAAATTAAATTAAATTAAATTAAATTAAATTAAATTAAATTAAATTAAATTAAATTAAATTAAATTAAATTCACAGCACTTTTAAAGTAAAATGTTCAGTCACCTGCACTACAATCACGTTTGGTCTTGTCAGAAACAGATAAACATGACTGTGGCAATGGCTTTTGAGTATAAATGATAAATAAAAAATATTATAATAATATTTAAATGAAAAAATATTAATAAGAGTTTAAATCAAACAATATAAATAAATAAATAAAAATCTGTACATCGACATAAAATGTAATGATAATAATAATAATTATTATTATTATTATTACATGTTTAAAAGTAATTTTAAAGTCTATGAGAAAAAACAATTTATCATGATTCATGATAGCAAAAGTATTAAAAATGTACTTTTGCTGCGGTAAATCAGCTGCTAGTAACGATCCACTGTAATCATCCAAATTATTGTGAGGCTCCTGAAAAACCAGAGTTAAATTAGCAGGGTTGTTATTTTTGGGTTTGCTGCTCCTTAACACTAGTGTGTGTTACCAGCTTTGACTTAATTGGAGAAACGGGCGACACTTGTTACGATCTCCATCACCGCAGCCCTCAGTGAGTTTATTCTTAATCAGCTCTCTCATTACGGTATCCTAATCATCTTCACAGCTGCCGGACACTGATTATTCATGTCTTTAATTTTTCTCATGTCTCGATAACAGCTGTTAATGACCACAGTGCCCACGTCCATGAGATCTAATCAACGCACACATTGAAACGAACAGTGGTGTTGTCTAAAGTATCAATATGATGCTGAAAAAACACAACTGAAATTTTTTTGCAGTATTAATATATCTGCGCTCACATTCAGGTGAGTTGAAGCAGTTTATTATGCTGTTTCAGCCCACCAAAGTCTAGTCTGTCCCACCACTTGCATTTTTCCAGAATTTTCAGTGTTTCATTTTATAGTTGATGCAATGTTCATTAAATGCAAACAGATTAGCAGATTTAACATGACAGGATATTCCATATTCATATGTTGTTTGTGTGTCTCTCAGTGCATAAATGTGACTTCTCTTACACACTTTTGCACGTCAAATTATTAACTTGTTAAATTTGTCAAATAATGACCTGCAAAGAAATGCGTGCAGCCATCATTGCGTTGCATAAAAATGGCTTCACAGGCAAGGATATTGTGGCTACTAAGATTGCACCTAAATCAACAATTTATAGGATCATCAAGAACTTCAAGGAAAGAGGTTCAATTCTTGTTAAGAAGGCTTCAGTGCATCCAAGAAAGTCCAGCAAGTGCCAGGATCGTCTCCTAAAGAGGATTCAGCTGCGGGATCGGAGTGCCACCAGTGCAGAGCTTGCTCAGGAATGGCAGCAGGCAGGTGTTTTGGAAGTTGGCCTGGTGTCAAGAAGGGCAGCAAAGAATCCACTTCTCTCCAAAAAACAACAACATCAGGGACAGATTGATCTTCTGCAAAAAATATGGCGAATGGACTGTTGAGGACTGGGGCAAAGTCATATTCTCCGATGAAGCCCCTTTCCGATTGTTTGGGGCATCTGGAAAAAGGCTTGTCCGGAGAAGAAAAGGTGAGCGCTACCATTAGTCCTGTGTCAAACCAACAGTAAAGCATCCTGGGACCATTCATGTTTGGGGTTGCTTCTCATCCAAGGGAGTCGGCTCACTCAAAATTTTGCCCCAAAACACAGCCATGAATAAAGAATGGTACCAAAACACCCTCCAACAGCAACTTCTTCTAACAAACCTACACAGTCTGGTGAAGAACAATGCATTTTCCATAAGGCAAAAGTGATATCTAAGCGGCTCGGGGACCAAAACGTTGAAATTTTGGGTCCATGGCCTGGAAACTCCTCAGATCTTAATCCCATTGAGAACTTGTGGTCAATCCTCAAGAGGCGGGTGGACAAACAAAAACCCACTAATCCTGACAAACTCCAAGAAGTGATTATAAAAGAATGGGTTGCTATCAGTCAGGATTTGGCCCAGAAGTTGATTGAGAGCATGCCCAGTGGAATTGCAGAGGTCCTGAAAAAGAAGGGCCAACACTGCAAATACTGACTCTTTACATAAATGTCATGTATTTGTCGATAAAAGCCTTTGAAACGTATGAAGTGCTTGTAATTATATTTCAGTACATCACAGAAACAACTGAAACAAAGATCTAAAAGCAGTTTAGCAGCAAACTTTGCGAAAACTAATATTTGTGTCATTCTCAAAACTTTTGGCCACTTTTGTAGTATAAATAATATAAGTAGTGCATTCACACACAAAAAATAAAACATTGTTTTTAAGCTGCATCCATGCTTCATTCTTGAAATGTATAGTTTGGATTAGTGATGGATACTAACTATATAATATACGATGACCAGGGATACATTTAGCCAGTGCAGTCATCTCTTCATACTAACAATGTTGTGTCGTCTCTTTGTTTAGAGTTCCATAGAAATTTTCAAGCACATAAAATTTTTCTTGATTTCAACTGGTTCAAACCAAAGAAATAAGTGTGGTGTGAAAAGAAAAAACTAGAATGTATTCTTTATTGCCCTTGGTCTGAACCAAACCACAGGTATAAAAGCAACCTTAAACCCAATGAACAAACAAACAAAGTGAAAGTAAACAGCTGAGGAACAAACTTCTTAAAATGATTAAGCAGTTAATAATCAAAAACCATGACAAAAATTAACATTAGACCAATCTGAAGAATGTAAAGCACTGTTGTAATCTTTATATTTGTTCTGTTGGGTTTGTGTTATTGAATGTAATTTGCTTACTTGTTTATAATTGACTGTTCACTTATCTTCAGTAATGTTTTAACTTGATTTAAGTTCATTCATTCATTCATTTTCTTTTCGGCTTAGTCCCTTTATTAATCTGGGTTCGCCACAGCGGAATGAACCGCCAACTTATCCAGCCTATGCGGATGCCCTTCCAGCTGCAACCCATCACTGGGAAACATCCATACACACTCATTCACACACATACATTCATTCATTCATTCATTCATTTTCTTTTCGGCTTAGTCCCTTTATTATTCTGGGGTCGCCACAGCAGAATGAACCGCCAACTTATCCAGCATATGTTTTACGCAGCGGATGCCCTTCCAGCTGCAACCCATTACTGGGAAACATCCATACACACTCATTAACACACATACACTACGGCCAATTTTAGCTTACCCACTTCACCTGTACCGCATGTCTTTGGATTGTGGGGGAAACCGGAGCACCCAGAGGAAACCCATGTGAACACGGGGAGAACATGCAAACTCCACACAGAAATGCCAACTGACCCAGCCGGAACTCGAACCAGTGACCTTCTTGCTGTGAGGTGACGGTGCTAACCACTGAGCCACTGATGAATAAAGGGACTAAGCCGAATGAATGATAAAGATTCGTGAAATTTATTAGAATTCTGCAAGACATAATTTATAAAAGACTAAAAAGTTGCATAATTTTAAAAATTAAACAATATTTTTTAATTATTATTATTATTATTTTATTCATTTATTTAAACTTTGACAGGACAAATGAAAATCTGAACAACTGGCCTGACCAAACCAGTCGTAAAAATTCTTAACATTAAACCATGTAAATGAAGGACAAACAAAGTAATTAAGACATGTATAAATGTTGAATATTGGTATTGAAAATTGTTTCACCATTTTCTTTATGATACTATATTAAAGTTAGAAATTTCAGCATCGTGATAACACTAGTGCATTGTGACCTCAAAAAGTGTCAACTAGCAATTTGCTCTCAATTACACACCAAGAGACGGGTCTAAGGACACAGACACTGCCTTCTATCAACAGTTTTGACACCTGAAATAAAAGCTTTTATTGTGCACTTGTCTCGTTGATATATTCCTCGCACAGACCTGCTGCTTTTGCCAGATGCTTGTGCCAGGATTCTCCATCAGGGAGGCTATTATTACCGGTCATGAATCAACCCAGATGAACACATTCGGAGCATCATGAATGACAATGAGTGCTATTAATTAACCAATTCATATTACATTTTCTGCCTTTTGAGTTATCACTTCAAGGATCACTGTAAATCCAGATGACGGCCAGCACATGAAATGGTGCTACGACCCTTTTATATTAGCCAAAATCTAAAACTAATCTACAGTAAATAATGATCTTTACAACTTTTTGGAAATATAAAGTTGTTATTAGCATTTCATGCAAATAATTACAGCTGAGGTGGAGTAGATAGATAGATAGATAGATAGATAGATAGATAGATAGATAGATAG
>CAIGQV010018202.1:10738892-10757900 GCA_903798115.1 Danio jaintianensis
TAATATAATATAATATAATATAATATAATATAATATAATATAATATAGGGCTGCACGGTGGCGCAGTGGGTGGCACGTTCGCCTCACAGCAAGAAGGTCGTTGGTTCGAGCCTCGGCTGGGTCAGTTGGCGTTGCGTCCAAAGACATGCGGTACAGGTGAATTGGGTAGGCTAAATTGTCCGTAGTGTATGTGTGGGAATGAGTGTGTATGAATGTTTCCCAGTGATGGGTTTCAGCTGGAAGGGCATCCGCTGCGTAAAACATATGCTGGATAAGTTGGCAGTTCATTCCCCTGTGGTGACCCCAGATTAATAAAGGGACTAAGCCGAAAAAAAAATGAATGAATGAATAATATGCAAGGTAAATTTAAAGTATAAGTCCAACTTTGCAACAACATAAAATACTAATAAAGATATTAAGTAATTAAACAGTTAAAAAGTAGAAAGAAACAAAATGGTCTTTCACCAAATGCCTATACAAAAACGTTCATAGTTTTCTGCCAAGATACCCTCATTACAACATGAAATGTTTATATACTTTAAAGGCATAATACATTATGAATATTTATTCTACAGCGGCTTTTACGGCTTTTTTTTTTTTACACATCAATGCAGCAACTCACTGTTTTTCTTCAATTTTATTCAGTCTGCTTCTCACACAAATCTATCATACAGCTTTGTGCATCATGCAAAATAGTCCATAATGAATGAAGAGAATCATATTTTTGCAGTCAATCCACAACCTATTTATAATACAGTTTATAAAATCCCATACGATACAAACTAAAGCCAGTACAGATATGTGGAGCTGTTAAATTTGTGAATACAGATACCAATCCTGCTACCATCAAATCTAAATTCAGTTCTCAACTTCCCAAATGGAAAAAAGGGCCATAAATAGCATTAAAGCAGGAGATATGATTGAATAATGATTAGTCGCAGCATCTCTTTTTAAAGATCTACCTCCGACATAAAGCAGACATTGACAGATCAAGCAAAGAGCAGCAACAAAGCCATTCTCGCTATAACATTCCAGCCTTATGAAAATGTATGCGGTGTATTGATCAAAGAGATTCAATGCCTCTAAGGTCAGACAGACACGCGTCGAACAATGACTCCAAAGACCTGCTGGATCAGCTCCGGGCCATACAAATGTGAAATACAAAGCATATGCCTTTTATTACTTACACCTCTGCACAAAAGTGTTTGGAAATTAATTTCATGCCTGATTTAAAGCACCGCAATGCTTGAGTGCATTCCTGTCTGATATTATAAACATCCACGACTTAATCTCACCCGAGCTCTGGCATCAAATCGCTATTTATAAGTTGACAAAAACTGTACCAGGCTAAGCAAATCTGGCAACGTTGCTCTGATAAGCTTCAGCGCCTGGCTATTTGTCACATAAGGGTAGAGGTGTCAGAGGTGTTGGTACCGAGAAAAGACGCATCACTGTTGTATACAGGGCTTGACATTTCAGCAGTGGTGTGTAACACAGTCACTCCCACTGACGTTTGTCCGGGACAGGAGGATTTTTTGAGGAGGGCAAAGGAAGGAGAATTTGACTTTACTCACTGAAAACTAGGGCACCAAGAAAATTTCAGTGAGAATCTGATTTCTAGTCATGTCGCAGTATGAGAAAAATCTAAATATACCTGATAAAACATACTTGTGGAGAAAACAAAACATACTTGATGAAAAATATATACAGTAGCCTAACATTGGCTTATTGACAAAGCCAGGTCAGAAATAAAATAACTTTAGAAAAAAATGACTAGCATGTTGATAGCATAAATGATGAATGTTTTTAACATGGTTATCCAACTCAGGCTCATTCTGAAAGCGTACCTCTATATACATTTCTGGAGACCGCCAAATACGTCCCAGGAGCTATGGTTTTTTGCAGTTTTTGTTTTCGCAAATCCACCAGAGGCCGCTGTGTCTCAAATTTATCTCGCGTGTGCCATTCTTGCCTGCTGTTCTCACATAAATCCACCAGAGGCAGCTGTTGACTGACCGTTGGACTGACTGAATGACTGACTGACCGACCGATTGACTGACCTACCCTCCTCCTTCCCTAAACCCAACCAATAGTATTTTCAAAAGCACAGTTGACCTGCCCACCCACTTCCCTAAACCCAACTGACAATTTTAAAAAGCAGTCCAAAAAAAGAAAAGCCCTCGCCTGATTTTTTCCACGTTTTCAGATTTTACCACATTCTCACCCTTTTATTTACTTGTTTATTTTATTTTTTGGATTCTGTTTTTGTCTTACCCACTTTCTGGAACCGTTCCTCACCGGACTCGAACTCCATTGTCGTGGTCAACTCATCTCTGCATTTCAAGTCCACCAACGTACATGGCGAGCTAACTGGACAAACTGGTAACAGCGGGAAAGCCGTCCATATGGAGATAAGCGGTCAGCTGGTAAGTGCGAAAAGGAATGGTGTCATACCGCCCCGTAGCGTTCATTTTAAAAATGAAATGCAGCCATACATACTTCTGGCTACATAATTCGCGATCTCCAGAAACGTATATAGGGCTACGTTTTCAGAATGAGCCTATGTTGTGGTTATCATATTCTTAGCATGACATGTTGTTGGCATTAACTGGTAGGTTTATAGCATATTTCTAGCAAGTCTGGGTATTATTATCATTGATTAGCATGTTTCTGCATGATTGGCATATGTCTAGTATGAATTATCTTGCTGGTAGCATGTTTCTAGTGTGGTTTGCATTTTTTTGCATTAATTGACCTGTTGTTGAAAAGAGTTAACATTATGCTAACCTATTTGTAGCATTTTTAACATTTTGCTAGCCCTATTTAATATGTTTGCCACATAGCTAACATGTTAGCATGTTGCTAGCATAACTTGGCATGTTGTTAACATTTATATGCTGGTAGTTAACATGTTTCATGTTAACAAGTTTCATCTGAAAACTGATGATTTAACACATTGTTACTAACATGATTAGCATATTATAAGCATGAGTTAAGATGCTACTAGCATGCTTTGCATATTATTAGCCAGACATAGAATGTTGATAACATGAATTGAAGTGGTGAAGTGGTTTCTAACATGTTAAGCATATTGTTACCAGGAAATAATATGTTGGCAGCATAAAATGTAGCATACAGCTAACCTGTTTCTTGCATAGCTACCATGTCTCTGGCTTGTTTATGGTACTGTTAGTTTAATTTTAATTTAATTTAATTTGTTAACATCTTTCTAACATGAGTTATCAGACTTTGAACATGTTTTAAAGATGACTTAACATGTTTTTAACACGATTGAACACACTGCAAATTAATTAACATGCTATTAACATTAAGACAGTACCCGCCTACACTGGCAATTTACTTCCCAATTCAAAAGTATCATGCATTTTCCAACATTTCATTTTTGTATGTGAATAGTTACAAAGCTCGCAATATTATGTATGCAGAAGTAATGTTGCAACGTAAATGCATTCATGCTACGTTTGTGCTGCATAAAGCCGTCGGTGTAAAAACATCAAAATGCCATCTAAATTCCACAATCTGAAGTAGCAGAGTAAATAAACCAATGGCTGTAAATACGTCTTGCGCAGTGCAGTTCTTCAATGAGGATTTACATGTCCTCTTTTAAATGTGTTTTCCTGGATGGTGTCTGGCGGGATGCAGAGAGGCCATTTATTTTCAGCTCTGCAGTAAAGCGCTGAAGATCTGTGTAGGCAGATAGAGGTGCTGTGCTTACGGGAGTCTCTCTCTATATATATATTTTGGAATTGAACTTTGACTGAGAAATGGTTTCATGCACTGTGACTTCTCTCAGTTGTGCTTAAATATACACCTGAGGCCATGGGGGGTTCTGTTTAAAACATTGATTTACTTCAGATAATATTTCTGGACCACGCTGAATTCATTTCAGGATGTTTTATTCATAATGTGGCAGTTTAATCCTAATGTCCCGAGGGTGAGCCTTGAGATGGATAGCTCTAAATAAATCATGAACAGGGAGAAGTTGAGTCAATGATGGAGTTTTTTTTTTTAATTAATGTTGTTGGTATTTGTGTTCATACAGAAAAGGATAAATCTAGTGAGCTGTACTGATGTCAAATGCCTGTTGTTTTATGAGGAAGAATCCTAACTGAGAAGAACTTTATTCTGTAAGTGTCTTCAAACTTCCATAAATAAATAAATAAATAAATAAATTAATTAATAAAAACATAAATAAATAAATAAAACCACATTTAAACCATGTAAACTTCATTCATCATTCATTTTCTTTTCGGCTTAGTCCCTTTATTAATCTGGGGTCGCCACAGCGGGATGAACCGCCAACTTATCCAGCATACCATGTAAACTTGATAAATGTAATAATCATGTCAAATTATGTAAAAATTTACATTTATATATAGAAATAAGAAATAGAATCAAATTCTGTAAATGCTAACTTACTTTAATAAAAATACTAATAATTATAATACTATTATATTGATATAGCATTATTTTAAAAAGTTTTATTATAAAAAAAATTTATAAAATTATTATTGTTGTTGTTGTTGTTGTTGAGGATGATGATATATTATATTATATATATTATATTTACTGGACTTTTTATTATTGCTGTAAGTTAGCATCTGCAGAATAAAATAATGAAAACATCATCACTAAGTAATTGTTCCCGCTTACATAACCTGACATCATAATCAATATTAATATCAAATCATACTTATAACGATGTTTTTTCGAACATAGTTTAAAGGCGTTTAGTTCTCTTGTAATGGAATAATTAATATAACAAGACAAGTATCAATCTCAGATTAGCTATTATTTTATTTAGCTATTAACATATAATAATAATAAAAATCTATCCACAGCCTGATGGTTACAACTGTATTTGCTTTGTATTTCCTTGCTGTAGCATTAGATTAATGACAGTCAAAAATGATGTTCGCCTTCATCTCAAACTTGCAAAGCATATCTCTCTCTCTCTCTTTTTGTAGGGTTGCCTTTCATCCTGTAGGTATTTATGTAACCTCCCTGACCCCACATGCGCTTGAACCAACAACAAGTGAGGCAGCAGTATTTGCAGGGGCCGATAACAAGCACAGCGACAGGCGAAAGATCACAGCAGGACGCAACACAGAGCAGAGGTAAAACCACAACAAAACCTGCTTCCATTCATCCCGCAACACAGCTGTTTAAGAGCTGACCTTCACTGTGCTTTAATGCTGCTATCAGCCTGCGAACACAAGCAGACGACTAAACCTCATACATGACAGCCTAATGCTGGCCTTCAGATTATTTCACAGAGACAAACTGACAACGCTTTTAAAAAGGTGGAATTTTTCATGCACCAAGAAATGAACATTCAGACAGGATTTACTCAGCCTTGTGACATTCCAAAGATATATGTGCTTATTTATTTTTATACTATACAGGCTGTTGAATGCTGGATTTGAAAGGAACCAAAAAATAAAACCCACAAACCACAAACACAAACATGGAAATGGGTTATATGCTGTTTTATTGATCAAATAGTTTCGCAACTAAAAAAAGATGCACAGCATTTCTCAGTAGTGATGGATTCACAGACCAAAAACCTGATAAATTTCTTAAAGTGGGCTTTTATGCAAAAATCACTTTTATAAGGGGTTTAAACAGTTGTGTGGCAACAGTGTGTGAATATAGCCAGCCTCTAACGGAAAAAAATATATATATTTATATATATATTTTTAATCACACTTGATAAAAGCAGCCTGCAGAATCACTTTGATTGACATTCTGTCTTTGTAAGTGTCATCGGAGGAGGAAAGCTTCGCCCATTAGTGATGATATATCCCTCATTAGCATAAACAGCCCTGAGTGAGAAGCAGCCGTCTGTCATTAGAGTTTTCACCAGCTGAAGATAATGTCAGCGACTAACAGGATTATAAATGTGAGTTTTAGGATGCACAAATCAACACTGTAGTCTCCATAGACTTCTGACATTCTGTTTTGAATCTCCCGCTATACTGACGCACAGGTGTTTGTAGCTCTGCCTTTTTTTGAAAAAGTGGTCAATCTAACACAAATAACGTAATTTTATTATATTGTAATTTACATTATAATCATTTATAATTTAATTTTAATTAAATTTTTAAAAAGTATTAACAAAAAAACTAGATTTCATTTTTGGATGAGCTCCTCCTTTAAGGAAAGATTTGACTCAGATGTATTCTTTCCCTGAGGACATCATTACACTTCCTGTCATGGCTTTATGAACATGAGCCTAAAAGTCTGCAGATTAATTTAATAAAAGGCAGAAAACACTGTCAAGATATTACCATGAAACACGAAGACAGCTGAAACTAAATCCGCAAAGATCTTCAGAAAGTGCACAAACATCTAAAACATTAATGATTCAATCATTCAAATGAGTATTTTACCAAAAAGTGCAACCTTTTACTGTACAGTATCCTGGAGCAGCTTGAGACTTCATGACATATAAAGGTAGGTAAACATTAGTAAATGAGTGGTGGAAGTCTGTGTATTTTGAATACCACTCATTTACTAATGTTTACCTACATTTTATATGTCATTTGGGCTTAAAGTCCCTCTGAAATTAAAATGAAAGATTTTTTTGGCTCTTTGTAGTATTAGTAGGCTACCAGTATTTTAGTGAAAAGGTTATATAAGTTATTGTGACAAGTCGCAAAATTAATATATTTACAATATATAAACATTCAAAAGTTCTGCCAATAAAAATCAAAAAGGTTTTTTACAATCACTGTGTACTTTAGCTCCTCATTTGATCTTCTGACCAATCAAATGCACTCTACTATCTGAAAAGCCCTGCCAATCACAAGATGAAATCTGTAATTTTTTACAAATATTTTTTTTTATTATTATTATTAATTTATTAATTATCATCAATTTAATTACTTATACTTTATTATTATTATTATTATTATTATTATTATTATTATTATTATTATTTTATTTAAATTACACGATTTTTTAAATGTATTTTTATATTTTTATTTTATTTTATTATTTACTGTCTTGTTTCCCTAATTGCTTGTTATTTTGCCATGTCTGTGAAGCACTTTGGTCAACATTTATGTTGTTTTAACTTGCTATACAAATACAGTTGATATTGACCTTGACCTGTAACTTATTTACTTGCAACATGCATATATTTGAAAATAATAAATAGTAGCCGACAATGGTCTGGAGACATGAGCAAAGAGCGCATTATATGCACATGTTGGTGCAGACCACATTTCAGACCCTTTTGAATTCTACACTGAATGCTGTAACTTAAAGCAGATGAAAGATTAGACAGACTTTGTATTGCTATTATAGATTGTGGCTGTAATGAGACAAATGAGCTTTCCCTGTGATATATAAACAAAACGCTACTGGCTATTTTTTATATCTCCTTTCTTTATATGTTCTGTCTTCTTGTTTCAGTTGAAATTACGTCACATAATGAACAGATCCGCACATTTCAAGGTACTCCAGGAGACCTTAAAGCTTAAAAAAAGCTCAAAATAATAACCGTTCAAAAATAAATAAATAAATAAACTACAAATCTGGAATGGCTTATATATAGAAACCCTTTGAAAAAAAGAAAATAAGAAACCCCGGGGTGCTCAGGCTTCACCCAGACGAGAGAAAAAAAGATGACAGCAAAATTCTCTTGGCTCCTATCAGCTCAGTGCACGACATCCAAATTGGCCATCTCAGCTTTTCCCAGGAGGACATTTGTCACCTGGGTGGGCTACACTTTTTGAGAGCGAAAATCTACATCTTTCAGTGGATGATTTCCTTATCACTTCAAGCATCCTCCGTTGGGAAGTGCAATCAACCGCTGTATCTGATTACAGGCCAGAAGAGGAATCTGATGCACGCTGGGAAAATCAACTAAAAACGTGAGCTAAAAGTAGCACCCCAATTCTGGAATAAAAGTTCTTGCAAAATGTAATAAATTCAAGAGTATGTTATTTTTTATAATTCTCTTTAAACTTTAAATCTCTTTAAACTGACAAAAGTACAGAGAAAATACTTTTAATCTTTTAACTGAGCAAATAAACTGACCAATTTTGAGAAACACACTAAAATTGTTGTGACAGATGCATGTTTAACACTGTGTCAGAGAAACTTACATTTTAAATGCAGTGTTTTGTGGGAATTGAGGATACTACACTGTAAAAAGAGGTTAGTTACTTTACTTTTAAAAAAGGTGAGTAAACATGTTGCCTTAAGAACAACAATGTGAGTAAACCCTTGCCCTTGGAACTTTACTGTAAAAAATGCAGGGTTCCATACAATTCATTTATGTTGTCCCAACACAAATTAATTAAGTTAACTTAACAAATTTAAGTGGATTGAACATAAAATAATTAAGTTGTCCCAAACAAATTTTAAGAATTTTGTTGTTTCAGCTCATTTTATATAAATAGTTTGAACAAGCAGCAAAAATTTTTTTTGAACTGTTCATTTGACTTATTTTTACTAATTACTTTCAACTATTTACTATTTACAACTAATTACTTTCAAAAACATTGAGTTTACTCATTTTTTTAAGTAAAGTCAACTAATGGCTTTATACAGTGTCGTTGTAAAAGTTTTAAAAGCTAAGGTTGTGCCCAATCTGACATGAAATGAGATTTCTTTCCAACAGTTTGTGGTCATCATTGTCTGATTGTCCTTTTCATGATGGGCAACACGTTTTCAATAGGAGACAGACCTGGACTGCAATCAGGCCGGTCAAACACATTTACTGAGGGTTCAAAGGTCAAGCACATACAGCTGAGGTTTCCTTCTTGCTCAGACTGAGATTTCTGTTGATTCTTCTCTGATTCTGTCTTTTCTGATTCTGATTGAGTCTTTTCGCAATATTACATATGGTAGCTGGTGAAAGACTTAAATTCTTTATGATGCTGCACTGAAGGTGTAGATTTGACATTTTTTGGCAATTCTTATGACTTTTGACCAGTGTGACATTACTTTTAAAAGTAATATATTACAATGTTAAGCCTATCTTAATATTGAAAACAAACTAATACATTAAAAACACAAAAAAACATACTTTCAAATTACTTTCCTTAACCATAACACTTTTAACACATTTAATTACTTTAAAAAAATTGACTTAAGATTGCAATATAACTTTTAAAAGTAACGTTCACCACTTTTGACACAAAATGATTAGCCATGATCTTTGCTTGCAAACACGGATGTGCTCCTTTTATACCAAACATTTGTTTAAAAAAAACTGAAATTCTTTATCCTTTCACTTATATTTTGCCTCACTCCAAATAATAAATGCCAGAAATATTTTTATTTGTACTCTTTCCAAATTCAATAAAAGTTAAAGAAAATTAAATTGATAGTTTGCCCAAAAAAATGAAAACATACTCACCATTTAATCACCATCAAGCGCATTCAAACCTTTAGTAGTTTCTATTCGTCTGTTCAACACAAATGAAGATATTTGAAGAATGAATATCCATAGTAAGAAAAAATATGTACCATAGAAGTCAATGGTTAACAGCTTCCAACATTCTTCCAAATGTCTTTTTAGTTTAACAGAAGCTCAAAGAAGTTTAGAACAAGTGGATGGTGAGTAAATGATGACAGAATGTGAATTTTGGGTGAACTATGCTTTAAATAAATAACATTCTCAGCATTTCACAAAATGCCCCAACTTTTTTTTTTTTTTATAAATACCTAGCGACAAACTCCTTTGGTGGGAGCTGATTTGTGTCCTGAAGGGAGTCAAACCCTCCAGCGTGGAGCTAAATGTGAAAATCTCCTACCTCCTGGACTTAAACACTGTAATGTGAGGAGCTAGAAAACAGCACATCACAGCCTCCGGCACAATCCGCAGTCTCCGCTAAGCTCAGTATACCTGTGATGTGTGCAGCCAGAGATTCAGGTACTAAACAATGCTGTGGTCCAGAATGCAAGCATTACTGTGCTCCCTCGAGACTGGCCAGCTTTTAGACATTTTTAGCTTCTGTGTTGCTGTATTTTTGGACTTCCGACGATATTAATATTTAAAGGTGTTTCTTCAACTATTGTGCACATACAGCGTGGTGGACTGGCAGCAAAACAAGCAGAGTTGTCAAACTTACTTCATTTTACATAGTGTGACTAGATAACTAGTACTAAATAACTTGAATAAAATAAGAAAATGTACTGGTGAATTTCTGCTAGGACGTTATCTAATAATTGTATGGACATTTCTGTGAAACACGATGTAATGCTGTACAATCATTCACAAGATTCTACTAACAATGTCCTAAAGTGGACATGTTGTACATGCAACCCAGGAGGCTTTCATTTTTGGCAATTTTCTGAAATGTCATGAACATTCCTGCCAAAGTGTCAGTTTTCTAGCAGATGTTGACAGGCATATGAATGAAAATGTGTGTGGTGGGATTTATCTTTTAAAGGAGTATTTCTAAGTACACATATTTTACATACAATATTTTTATATAATTTATTTATTTTAATTTATAGTATAAAAATAATCTAATATAATATACAGTATATATATATATATATATATATATATATATATATATATATATATATATATATAGTCGTGGCCAAAAGTTTTGAGATTTACATAAATATTGGAAATTGGAAAAGTTGCTGCTTAAGTTTTTATAATAGCAATTTCCATATACTCCAGAATGTTATGAAGAGTGATCAGATGAATTGCATAGTCCTTCTTTGCCATGAAAATTAACTTAATCCTGAAAAAAACTTTCCACTGCATTTCATTGCTGTCATTAAAGGACCTGCTGCGATCATTTCAGTAATCGTCTTGTTAACTCAGGTGAGAATGTTGACGAGCACAAGGCTGGAGATCATGTCAGGCTGATTGGGTTAGAATGACAGACTTGACATGTTAAAAGGAGGGTGATGCTTGAAATCATTGTTCTTCCATTGCTAACCATGGTGACCTGCAAAGAAACGCATGCAGCCATCATTGCGTTGCATAAAAATGGCTTCACAGGCAAGGATATTGTGGCTACTAAGATTGCACCTAAATCAACAATTTATAGGATCATCAAGAACTTCAAGGAAAGAGGTTCAATTCTCGTTAAAAAGGCTTCAGGGCATCCAAGAAAGTCTAGCAAGTGCCAGGATTGTCTCCTAAAGAGGATTCAGCTGCGGGATCAGAGTGCCACCAGTGCAGAGCTTTCTCAGGAATGGCAGCAGGCAGGTGTGAGCGCATCTGCACGCACAGTGAGGCGAAGACTTTTGGAAGATGGCCTGGTGTCAAGAAGGGCAGCAAAGAAGCCACTTCTCTCCAAAAAAAACATCAGGGACAGATTGATCTTCTGCAAAAAGTATGGCGAATGGACTGTTGAGGACTGGGGCAAAGTCATGTTCTCCGATGAAGCCCCTTTCCGATTGTTTGGGGCATCTGGAAAAAGGCTTGTCCGGAGAAGAAAAGGTGAGCGCTACCATCAGTCCTGTGTCATGCCAACAGTAAAGCATCTTGAGACCATTCATGTGTGGGGTGGCTTCTCATCCAAGGGAGTGGGCTCACTCACAATTTTGCCCAAAAACACAGCCATGAATAAAGAATGGTACCAAAACACCCTCCAACAGCAACTTCTTCCAACAATCCAACAACAGTTTGGTGAAGAACAATGCATTTTCCAGGACGATGGAGCACCGTGCCATAAGGCAAAAGTGATTTCTAAGTGGCTCGGGGACCAAAACGTTGAAATTTTGGGTCAATGGCCTAGAAACTCCCCAGAACTTAATCCCATTGAGAACTTGTGGTCAATCCTCAAGAGGCGGGTGGACAAACAAAAACCCACTAATTCTGACAAACTCCAAGAAGTGATTATGAAAGAATGGGTTGCTATTAGTCAGGATTTGGCCCAGAAGTTGATTGAGAGCATGCCCAGTAGAATTGCAGAGGTCCTAAAAAAGAAGGGCCAACACTGCAAATACTGACTCTTTGCATAAATGTCATGTAATTGTCGATAAAAGCCTTTGAAATGTATGAAGTGCTTGTAATTATATTTCAGTACATCACAGAAACAACTGAAACAAAGATCTAAAAGCAGTTTAGCAGCAAACTTTGTGAAAACTAATATTTGTGTCTCAAAAATTTGTATTCTCAAAACTTTTGGCCACGACTGTATATATATTAGTGGAAAATATTAAATATATATTTTTATAAAAATTATTTAAATCAATAAAGAAAGAAAGAAATAAAGAAAGAAATATAAAGAAACAAAAAATATATACAATTTTGTTGAAAGTTTGCAATTTCTTTTGCAATCTTTCACATGATTTTTTTAATGTGTTATCATTCTATTTCTAAAGATGTTCAGTGACTAAAATATTAGTTTAATAAATATATCTGTTTAATAAATCTGTTTTGATCAAATGTACCAAAATATATTACCTATATTCACTGAGAAATGCATAAAAATATTAATTTTGAAAATGGGGTGTACTTATTTATGCTGAGGATTTTTTGTATATATATTAAAAGCGATAACAAAATATATACTGTACATTTAACATTTACATCTAAACAGCACTTAAAATACAGTTTTTTAAAGTAGTGAATCAATGAAAGTGTAATAATGATTAAATAATAAATAAATAAAATTAAGCTGTTAAAAAAAGCATTAAAAAAACAATATACTGTAGGTAAAATGAAATAATTTAAAATAAATAAGGCAAATGGTTTAGACACCCTCTATTGCATGTCTGATTAATATTACGCAGCTTATCATCCGGCTGTTGTTTGTCCCCAGCACAGTTTACATCCAAAAAGTCATAACCACGTGTAATTGATACAAATGTCATGTTAAGCCAATGGAGAAATGAGAATATTCCATTTGTAAGTTAATTGGCATGAAAACAGTAGGCCTATTACTAGAGACGCAAATGTATTAAACTCAGGAGGCGATGACTGGAACAAAAGAGAAATATACTGTAATAATTAATCTTGCTAGGAAAAAAACTCCCTTGACACTTTACATATATAGAAATAAAAATGTAAATAAATGATGTTGGCATTCTTACTTCAAGGCTTGATATTTACTAATGAATAGTCAAGACGGAGGTTGAGGTCAACTATTATTAGCACCGAAACAATAACCTGACATTTGTGCATATGAATTAGATGAAGCGTCTGAATGAAGAGCATTAATATTCTGCTATATTAGTATTCTGCCATATTGTTATACGAGTGTCCTTGGCTCAGCATGAGCTGCATATACTCGGACCGACATCACGATCTGTTCTGCTTTTACTTAACATTCATCCAAAGAGCGGCTGCTGTTCCTGGGTTCACCCTTCATCAAAAAGTTTTTCTAGAAATTATGCATCTATTTAATTGTCTTTGCATGGCTTGTACACGGTCAAGCATGTGGAATAATTCAAAAACTCTTTCCCAAATAATTTGAATTGGCTTATATTTTTGTATATTGTATATGTTTGTATGTTTTGTATATTTGTGCATTGTATTTTGTATTTTTGTATATTTTTGTTGCTGTTGTTGTTGCTTATATTGTTTCTTTGTTTTATTTCTATTCATATTCATATCTGAACCCATAATGTTTTTCTTTCGTATTGTCAATTCATTGAAAATCCTGAAAACATTATCATGGATAAGAACCATCATTAAATGATGCACCAGTAATAAACAACACAATTAAGAACCAAACATTTGGATCATAGTTTAATATAAAAAGGTATATTGTGGAGAACTTACACAAAAAGTGTACAGTAGGTTCTCCTGTAACATCACACATTATTTGAGACTAAGAATGATAGAAAGAGAGAGAGAGAAATCATTCATGTCTGAATTCTTACACAAGTCTGTCATTTAAGACAGAACATTATTCAAGCAAAAAAGCAAACCATAATATCACGTAGCTACTTTCCTTTCCATGGTCCCTAAATAAGTTACTTATTTTTATAAAACTTTAAACAATGTAAACTGTGTTAAAGCAGCTTTACAAGGAAAACATACAGGGCCTTATCATACATCCAGCATAATGTGTGTCAGGCGCAACACAAGTGTTTTTTTGCTAATTTCAGCCTGGTGCAGGTTTTTACACCATGCTGTTTAAAATAGAAAATGCACTTGTGTCTTCTGAAAAGGAGGTGTGTAAGGCACATTGCTATTTTGAGGCAACTGAGGTAGAGCGTGTTATTGACAAACTAAAGCTGGTCTAAAGTTAATGGCACAGGTTTTTGTTTGTTTGTTTTGTTAAAGTGTACATTAGTAATACACTGTAAAAAAATGCAGGGTTCAATCATGTTCCTTCATGTTGTCCCAACACAAATCGGTTAAGTTAACTTAATCGTTTTTAAAAAGTTAAGTGGATTCAACATAAAACAATTAAGTTTTAAAAACAACTTAAGAATTATGTTGTTTCAACTCATTTTAAATAATTATAAATAATAGTATTTTAAATAATAAGTAGTTTTAACAAGTGGAAATAGTCATTTTTGAGTGTAGACAGGTCCAAACCACACATACACATTGCTTATTACACTGATAGGGATGCACAGCAGCACACTAATATACAACATTTCTGCAAATCTCAAAAACATCACTGGGACATCTTTGCTTTTTGTACGAGCCATTTACATTTCCTTCTCACATACGTCCATGAGAAGCCGACCAGCTTGTCAGGCATAATATATCAGCTTGTTATCAACAAAACCAACCACTTCCCTAAACCCAACAGAAAAATCGCATTACTGCCGCATGCTTTTACCACAATTTCACACTGCTTATTATTTCTGGACCTTTCTGGTCCTTTGCTGGACTCGAACCCTGGTATGCTGCACATCCCATGTCTGACACCGTAAAAGGCGAGTTACAGATAAAACTGATTCCAGCTGAAAAGCCGTCCATATGGAGGTAAGCTGTCAGCACTAGCGCAAAAAGAAACAGAAGTTGTTGGTGGCCCCATGGCATTCATTTACACACAAATGCAGCCCGATGTGTGCCAGGGAACATATTTGCATTTGAGTTTCCCCAAATATGTAGCCCTGAGAATTTGAGTCTGTTGCAACTATCTAGAAATATAAAGAATTAAAGGATTAAAATGTAAAAAATGATTATTGTTTACATAAATATAAAAAAACGCTACCTCCTCCCATGCCTTCTTCATCTCAGGAGATCGCTTTAACCTTGTGTACTAGCAGATCCATTTCCTCACTCGTAAAGCAACACGTTTTTTCTTGCTTACACAGTCTGCCATGTACATAGCAAATGTGCCATGACATGACTTCAACTCGCTCTTAAAGGGAATGAGAGATGAGACTCTGATTGGCTTAGTGCATGTTATGCCCAAAACAATGCCATAACTCATTAACAGAATAAAGACAACCCTTTTAGACCATGGAGCCAAAACTCCACCAATTGAGAGAAATAATTAACAAACTTTGAGAGAATCCAGGATCAGTCAGGTAACAAAAAAATAAATAATAATAATAATAATAAAAACTTAATTTCTACTTGTAATTTCCAGCACCGAGGATCTTGCTTACTCAATGCCATTGTTTATTTGCTTTCAATTATAGGCAACAGTCCGGGGCTGTTCAATTGAGGAGGAAATGGTTTGTCAACAAAGAGCTGAATGCATCCACACACATATTATGCATCTGAAAATAGCATTTGAAGAATGTTAGATGTTAGGATCAGCATGCTTGTAGCCTCAGCATTGCTGGTGTGCAACAGCAGCACAGAAATTGCAGTAGACTTACAAAGAGTGTTCTGTGTCTGCCAGAGGAAGTTCATGGCTTGCATGTTTAAGTGTGGCTCTGCAAGACGCTCAAGATGAAAAGAGTCAGATAGGAGAGACAATGGGGGGCTGCAGAGAGGGCTGTTGTTGGTGGGCTATGGAGTAATTTGCTCTTTTGGAAAACAACAGTTTTTGCCATATATTCTGAATATAATTTCACTCAATTCATTCCATTCAACACATTTGTATATAATAAAATATAAATGAATATATAATAAATTAATAACATATAATAAATTTATATATGGGGCTGCACGGTGGCGCAGTGGTGGTCGGTTTCCCCCACAAGTACAAAAACATGCTGTATAGGTGAATTGGGTAGGCTAAATTGTCCGTAGTGTATGCGTGTGAATGAGTGTGTATGGATGTTTCCCAGTGATGGGTTGCAGATGGAAGGGCATCCGCTGCGTAAAACATATGCTGGATAAGTTGGTGGTCCATTCCGCTGTGGCGACCCCAGATTAATAAAGGGACTAAGCCGAAAAGAAAATGAATGAATGAATGAAATTTATATATGTTATATACATCGTACAAATATTTTTACACACAAAATGCAGCCGGACATATGCCAGTTTCCCCAAATTTGTAGCCCTGAGAATTTGAGTCTGTTGCAACTATCTTGAAATTTGGATTAAAATGTAAAAGATTATTATTATTTACAACAATTTTACTCCATTCACTCCATTCAACGCATTTGTATATAATATACTATAAATTAATATATAATAAATTAATAATATATAATATATTTATATGTTATATACACCGTACAAATATTTTACATCATATATTTTATATATAGCATATATAATCTCTCTATATAGAGAGTATTAAAACATTATTTTTTTGTTATTATCTATTTTATTTTATTAAGTAGTAGAAGTAGTAATAGAAGTAATAATCTTTATGCAATACTTTTATATGTAATATGCAAATTTAGATGGCAAATTAATAATCTATATTAGGCATTCACAAATTTTATACATTTTACTACATTATTATATATTAAACTGTATATCTCATTGTTATTATGCAATAAATCAGCATACATCAAATGCAATAATAATCATAAGCAGTCTTAATTAATAAACTTTTTAAAATAAATGTGTACTGTATATGCACAGACACACTACCATTTTAAATATTACCAAGTCAAGTACAGAACCTCACCACCTGTTATTATCTTTGTTCATTCATTCATTAATTTTCTTTTCGGCTTAGTCCCTTTATTAATCTGGGGTCGCCACAGCGGAATGAACCGCCAACTTATCCAGCATATGTTTTACACAGCGGATGCCCTTCCAGCTGCAACCCATCACTGGGAAACATCCATACACTACGGACAATTTAGCCTACCCAATTCACCTATAGCGCATGTCTTTGGACTTGTGGGGGAAACCGGAGCACCCGGAGGAAACCCACGCGAACACGGGGAGAACATGCAAACTCCACACAGAAACGCCAACTGACCCAGCCGAGGCTCGAACCAGCAACCTTCCTGCTGTGAGGCGAACGTGCTACCAACTGCGCCACCGTGCAGCCCATTATCTTTGTTCATTACTAAAAAAAAAATCTGTAGAATTACTATGTGATCTATCATTCGACTGCCATTATCTTTAGCAATCAGGTGACCAAGCTATTCCAGAGTCTCATATAGTGGACACAAGAAACCCATTCAACACCTAAAGTGCAGAGCGAGATCATGCTATATCAATGTGCTGCCATGGGCAAAAAATAAACACACATTAAATGGATTTTTGCACTGCTGATATTGACAACAGAGAGACGAATGACTCGGGCAGGTCAGGAAATAAAAGAACGCAGCAAAGCTCATTCTGGGATCCTCCACAGTCCAGTCGGGGAGTATATCTACTGCGTTCTTTCTAGAAAGCTGCATAGATGTCCAGTGTGCTGGTGTGTGGGTCATTAAGACAGAGGTTTTACAGCCTTCCTTCGAACAGCCAATTACACCCAGAGACGCTCTGAGCTACAGATTCAGGCAAAACGCCTGAATCTGAGGTTATACTGAAAACACTCTGATAGGCATGTGGAGGCTGAGGCAATTTATTTTCTAATCTAGGGGAATGATAAATAAAGTTATTATGAACACCCCTGTGATGCATGGCTAGAAATCGCTCCACTTTTTCTTATCTAGTAAGACTGCTGGTTTTTAGAGTTGGAGCCAAACACAACACACAAAATAGTGGCATTAAAGGAATAGTTTACCTACAACATAGGTGACTTTTTTTTCTTCAGTAGAACATTATATATTTTGTAACTGAAACTGTGGTTCTTGGTGATTCAGTCACTGGCTAATGGTGTTTTGAGAGTTAAATATATATAGAAAATATGTAAAGAGAGAGAGAGAGAGGCAAAACAAAATTAAAACTGTCACGAGAAATCTAAATTTGCTTGATCTTTTTACATATAAGAAGCTGTTGTGCTACAAAAAATCTGTATGTTTTATCATGCATTTTCATTTTAAAATTCATAAGTTTTGCTATACGGTTACGTTTGGTGTCCACACTACTCTGGCATCTTGGACCTACAAAAACGCATTTTGAAAATGCTAAAGACCCTGTTTTAGTTTGGAGGTGGTGTTTCGTTTCAGTATAGACAGCCTGACCTCACCAGAAAATGTAACTATTTTATGTAATGTCAGAAAAATGCCTAATTGATTCTAATTCATACAAACTCATTTATACAAAACTGCTATTTTTTTTAAAAGGAGGTGTGCCCTTAAATCCTACCCCTAAACTCAACCGTCATTTGGGGATGAGGAAATCATAGTTAAAATATTTTAACTATGAATTAATAAAATATATTAATAAGATCATACAAATTCATACAAATTAGATACTAATTCAAAAAGTTAAGAATTGACATGAGATTGCGTCGATCATAGACGGAATGAAATGCAGACATTTAAAATTGGTATCCGCTTCTTAAGTCGTGACGTATTGGTGACGTATGGTATACTGTTTCCGGGTCCAAGCCGCTACTCATTTGAATTGAAAAAATATTTGTTTATGACCACTTTTTAGTCATATCACACATTAAAGTGAATTTTATATAAAATCATAGTGTACACATCATCCTCTGGGCTTGCTGCATCACTAATACCAAAATTTTAACAGTTTAAAAAAATTAATCACTTTCTGGCCATCGGATATTAGGCATGGATATATATATATATATATATATATATATATATATATATATATATATA